>JAMKQA010006659.1:0-19725 GCA_024699735.1 Posidonia australis
GTGGACTCAGAGGAGAAGATGCATGCCCTATATGATCAAACATGCGATATGCTTTTGTGTCTTTTACTTGCGTTTTATTAAACCAGAGGGGACGGTGACCATTCGTCTCTAGTTAAACCTTATTAATTGTTCCACTGAGTTTGTGTGTTTTAACCAGAGGGAATTTATGAGCATTTGTCTCTAGTTACGCCTTATTTTGATTGTTTTTCTGAATTTGTGTATTTTATTTAACCTGATAGGGAAGCAAACAAGCCTCTACTCTCCTAATCATGGCAAATCCAAGGAAGGGCTAACACACAACTTGGCATCCAAACGAAAGGCGGAAACATGGCATGTGCTGGTGTTGTGCTCAAGTAGGTGAATAAAACGTAAGTATCAAAGCATGTGCAAATGCATGTGGCATAGCAACAGTGTAAGAAAGTGGAAAAAGGTATGTTTCGTCAAATATGTACAAGCAAATATTAAGCAAGCAAGCATAAAGCAAACAAACCAAAGATAAGTAGGGAAACCAGAACGAAAGCTAGAATCTGGTTATCCCCAGCGGAGTCGCCAGTTCTGTGACCATGCCGACCCGAGGGAGGTGGCAAGGAGGATCACAGCCATGCTAGGATGGCGAAGGCGCAAGGAAAGGGAAAAAGCAAGAAAAGGGAGTCGCCACCTAGTCTTTTAATGGAAAGACGAGGAAAACCAAGAAGAATTTCAAGAAAATCAAGAGGAAAGACAATATGCACAATGAATGCGTGCTCCGTGCAAAATGGATGATGCAGGATGAATGCGAGCTAGAGAAAGGGTAAGGATTCTGGTTACGCATGGGGAAGGGGTTAGGCACCCCCATGCGCCCGAGAAAACTCGATCTTTCTAGGCTTCCTATTGTCTAAGGTTTGCTAAAATGCATGCTTGCTTATTCTACATGCTTATGTATGATAATGATGAAATCATGCCAAAATCAGAGTATAAAGAAGTCAACTGGGAAAAAGAAAAGTTATTCCGTGGGTCGAATGTAGGCATGGATAATGCCGCTTTACTGTACGCCTATGGGAGATGAGGAAAATCGTGAAAATCATGAAATTCTCGAAAAGTGTCTCGCAAAGCAGCGGAAATCTGAGAAAATCACAAAGGGGAAAATAATCCTTGTTTCGGGACCATGTCGGCTTTGTAAGCCTTTTACTGTACGCCCTCGGGCGATGGAAAACCAAAGCAAGTGGAAAAACTACGGCAAACCACGGAAATCACGGAAAACGAGGAGAAAGCTAAACTCGGGACATAGCTAAAAAGCATGCTTCGAGTCAGGAAGAAAAGACAGAAATAAATCATGCGGAATGATGCAAAAAAACATGCAAAATGCAAGTGTGTGTGCAAAATTAGAGAATACAGGGGGTTTTATGCAAAAAACCCAAATCCGAGGAAAAAATCGGAGTCCGAAAGCTCAAATCATCGGGAAGCACATAGAAAACCACATTCCATGCATGTATGCCAAATCCGGGGTCAAATGGGCATTCCTAATGCAAATAAAGTCCTCTAGGGGATAAAATGCAATTTACCCACTAATGCATGCAATATATGTCAATTCTGCACAAAATCAGGATAAAAATGCAATAAAATGTCTCAGAAATGATTCAGAAAAGTTTCAGGGCAAAACAATCATTTTACCCCTGAAAACAGCAATTCAGAACAGTTTGAACAAAGTATAGGGGCTAAACTACACAATGCCCAACAATCACAGCAATCAAAGAAGTTTTTAAACAAGTTCAGGGGTTTTTATGCAATTAACCAGCAGAAATATGCTTCTGGAAAATTTTTAAAGGAGCTCAGGGAGTTTCATGTAATTTTCACAGCTAAAACATGCCTTCAGAAACATTTTTATAAAGATGTGGGCTTACATGCAATTTTTACAAAGAAAGATGAACTGTCAAACTAGTTTTTAAGAAAACTCAGGGGCCTACATGCAATTCTCACAGAAAAGAGAACTTTCAGAAAGTTATAAAGAAAATGCAAGGTCCTTTTGGCAAAATATCTAAGAGAAATCAAGTTTCAAAAACTCTTGGGGTTTATGCTAAAGTTTTAAACACTGAAAACATTATTTCAAAAGTTCAGGGTAAAACATGTAATATTTTCAGTTAAAACTATATTCGAAACATTTTTGAAAAATGATGAATGGACCTAGATGTAATAAAAGGACCTAAATGTAATTTTGAAAGGACCTAAATGCAATGAAAATAAAGTTCTCTGTATTTTATTCAAAGAAACAAATGTTTTTAATTCTTTTTTAAAAGAAAGGGATGACGGCCGTCGACGACGAAGCTCGCCGCCGTTGACCACCGGAGAAGCACAAAAGAGGGCTTCTAGTGGTCTGATCTTATATCAGATCGCACTGGAAGCACGAGGGGGGTAAGGCTAAGAGATCCAACGGAGTGGATCCCCAAACCAACGGCGGGAATTCTCCTCCCACCTCACTCGTCGTCGGTCTACTCCGGCGACGGTGACGAGTTACCTGGAAGCGCTGGGGCGTCAGTGCGGCTAATGGAAGGTCCTGCGGGCTTGAGGGAGCGGAGCTGGTGCTTTTCCCCATCCAGGAGCGCAAGGAAGGTGCTGCAGGTGCATCCCGGAGCTCGACGGCGAAGCTCCCCGGCGGGAAGGGTCGTGCGTGGTGTCCACCGGTCGTGGAGGCTTCTGGTTGACTCCGGATGATCGGGATAGGCTGGGTGATGCTTCCGGAGGGCTCGGATGACCACAGGGTGGTGCGGAATGGCGGGAGGTGAGTGGACAGTAGGAGCTCCGGTCGTCTTCCTCGGCGGCGGTGACCGCGAGCGCAGCTTCTGGCGATCCTCGCGAAGGCGACTGGAGGCTTTGGTGCAGCTCGGCAAGACCCGGTGAGGTCGAGGGATGTCAGGAGAGGAGGCCAGAGGTGTCGGGGATCCAAGATACTTCCTGGATTGCCCCCCCCTCCCCCACCTCTGTCGCCGGAATTGGCGACGGTGGGGCGCCGTAGGCCAAGGGATCACTCCGGATCCCTTGGAAACATTCCAGACAGGGGGAGGAGAGATTGGAGGATCAAGTTCAGACAATTAGGAGGATCAGAGGCATGTACCTGGCTGGAATCACTTCGCCGGAGCTCTAGAACGGCGGCTTTCCTCCTCTGCGACAGCTCATGCTCCGTAATTCTCTCCTCTTCGCTCGTTGCTCTCTCAGAATACTCCTCCTCTCTCTGGATGGTGGTGAAAAAATGACGAACCCTTAAACACTGCATCTTCTCCTCCTTTTATAGGCAGACGGAGACCTCAACGAACCCAACTAACAGGCTGTTACCCCACTAACCAAAACACTGACCTGCTAACTAAACTCCTAACTGATTAGACACCACCTCTAACAGTTTAACAGAATCCTAACTACTGTCCCCCCCAGTTGTTCCTTGATCGCCAACAGCGACCAACGGTGATCTTGGCCCCCTCCGGCGACTGATTTGGTGGCTAGGGAGGCTTGGGCAATTCCCTTGATCAACGGTGAGATGGGCTGGGGCTGAGTTCAGTGAGGAAGAGCGATTGAGCTGGATTTGTGAAGAGAAAATAGGTTTAATGGGGAAGTAGGAAGAAGGGTGTAATATTTGTATTTTTGGGTAAAAATTAATAAGTGGAGATGATAATGAATATGGAGAGGATGTAAAAAGATGTTGGGTTGGAGGAGAAAAGTTAAAATGTTTATGATGGGCCTTCATGGGCTTTGGGGCCAAAGTCGGCTCAAATAGGGTTTAATGGGTCTATGTGGGCCTTGTGGGCCCCCACGGGCCCAAATGGGTTTAGGTGGGCCCAAAAGGCTTTCGTTTAGTCAGAGCTCAGCTTACCACATCTCCATTCTGCAAAATTGGGAAAATTGGGGTGTCTACAGGAGGTAGGGATAGTTGAGTCATTACTACATTGGACCCTACAGGATAATCAGGAGAGTCGGGGAAGTAGCCTATCAGTTGGACTTGCCTCCTGAGTTCTCGGGCGTGCACAGTGTGTTCCACGTCTCGATGTTGAGGAAGTGTTTGGCCGCTGTGTTTCAACTGATTCCAGTTCAGTCGGACTACCTGTAGGAAGATTTGTCACTAGAGGAGGACTCTTTACAGATCCTTGATAGGAAGGAAAAGATCCTTAGGAACAAGGTGATTCCTCTTGTGCTAGTCTAATGGCAGCACCATAGCATTGAGGAAGCTACTTGGGAGCGAGAGGCAGACATGCAGTCTCAATACCCCCATTTGTTTGATCAGTTAATTTCAGGGAGAAATTCTTTTGAGGGGGGTATGATGTAACATTTGTGCCTTATTTTCCATTTAATTTAAACCATGGAATTTCCTGTATTATTTGAATATGGTTTGTAAATGGTTAATCCAGGTTATGTTTGTTGGCTGTGGTCTCTCCCTATGCTTTGTGCACCTGGTTTTTTTCCCTTATGGTGTGACTTCTTTAGCTTGTGGGTCTATTTATGCAATTGGGACCCATGTTTGGGGGAGAGACCCATTTGAGGTTGGACCTGGTCATAGAAGCCCAACCCCATGTGACTTGAGCCTCTCCTTTTTCCCCGTGATCACTGACTTGTTACCCTACTCATGAGGCCTAGCGGGAGGGCTGCTCGTACCATCCCTTCAATGGTAGGGAGGCTGGCAGTGGGCCAGCGAGATTCTGAGGGATGGCAGGCGCGGAGGTGGCGTTAACGGGAGGCGTGGAGCACGGTCGAGAAGAGGAGAAACGAGAGAGAGAGAGAGAGCGAATGCGGAGGCTGGGAGCGAGCTGCAAGCTGGAGGAAATCGTGCGAGCGCGGGGGAAGTTCGGTGTCGTGCATCGCTAGAGCTCGAGGGCACACGAGGCTTGTCGAAGCCAGGTACGTGTCTCCCCTCCTCCTTCCTTTCCTAGTTACGACATGTTGAGTTTATGGGATAAATCATGAATAATGAAGTAGAAATCAAGCAAAAATAAGGATAATGTTGTGAATAAGATGAATAATGTGTTTGTGAAGATATCATGTTGATTCATGGAAATTTCGTGGGTGTTCTTGATGCATGCTACAATGATTTCATATGAGTCTTATGCCTTTGTGAATTTCCATAGAACAGCATGCTTAATGGTTTTATGTTTGGATTGAGGGGTTTTGAAGTAGACTTGGAGGTCTACACTCCTTGTTTTACTTGTAATTTTTGTGGTGATTTAGAGGGGTCCGCTCCTTACTCCCACTTTAGGGAGAAGAGACGATGGTGGCCGAGGAGGTTTTCTGCAATCGCAGAAAATAGTATGCCGAACTGGGTTCGGTATGCCGAAAAGCTGCCAGGTGGCTCCCTGGACCACTTATTCGGATGACTTGGGGAAATTCGGTTGACCGAATCTAGGGATTTCAGACGACTAGATAATTTCGGTCGACCATTTTGGCAGGGAACTGTTAAACTGATAGGGATTCGGAATACCGAAATATTTCGGTCGACCGAATCAAAAATTTTCGGTCGACCAAGACCTTATTTGGTATGCCAAATCAGGACTGAGAACTATATTGAGAAATGCTTTGTAAAATGTTAAAAAATGTAGATAAATGCATGATAAATGTATGAGATGCATGGAAATGATTTATGAGATATTGCATGTAAACATGTTGTTTTAATGATGTTTCATGAATTGTGAAACATGATTTATGTGGGATAAATGTGGACCCATGTGAGGGGTGAATGCATGGTACAATGACCATGAATGAATGATTGAGTTTTTGAGAGTCATAGATGAAAATGTGATGCATATTGTGTGAGATTTATAAAAAAATTTATGAATGAAAAATGGTTTTGCCAAATGTTTTGAAAGGAGAAATTGCATGTGGTTTTAAAGAGATTTCTGAGATTTGTAGGAACCACAATTAGACTAGGGCTTGCCGACAGAGGTAGTGAGACCTCTAGAAATGTCAGGACATGTCCTTGGTTGTGGTTGCCGAGCTTGCGGTCTGAGGTAGGAACCTCGAGACTGTGGTGGTACTGTAGGACCAGGGGTATGGTACACCTGGACTACCTTCAGTGCCGACATTGGTCGGGTCTAGGGTGAGAGTCCCCAGGTGCTCGGGCATTGGGGTGTGGTGAGGACGCACTCGTGCTTGTACCAATGAGGGTACATTTGAGGCTACGGCTAGGGCAGTTGAACTCCAGCACCGGGTGGTACACCACAGCACTGCAGTGTGGGTGTGGTGACATGGAATCCTGACCAGCTACTTGTGGCTAGGTCGATCACCTGTGGCCAGGGTGATCCGACCAGTTTTGACGTAAGAATTGAGGATTTGTGTTGGACTAGTTCCTAGCCCTTATTTGTGATGAATTTTGTTAATGGATTAAATGATGCTTTGGGCTGGGAAACTAGATGTAATGGTTTGCTTTTCCTAAGTTGTGCATAAAGATTTGTTAATGATCATAAGGTTTTGAAAGAAAAAGAAAATAAAGTTTTGAAATAGCATCCTTTTTGAAGTCTTTTCTAACAGCGTGTGTTGGTTTTGGTGTTTGTGGTTTTCTTGAGATTTTCTAGCGGATGTTTTGCAGGTTTTGTCGCCGTCTTGGGGCGTGTACTGGGTGACATTCTTATCACTCACACATGTTTTCCTTCTTCCCTTATTTCAGGTGCTCAAGAGTGGGTGCAGTCTAGTCTAGTGCATCATTTTCGAGTCACTTTTGCCGCTCACAGGTCTGGGTGTTTAGTTTTATTTATTTAATTTTGTTATTTAGATTTTTTTAGCTGCATTTGGGGTAGTTCCTATACTGTTTTGTAGCACGGGGGTGTTACAGAGTGGTATCAGAACCTAGGTTCACTAAGTGCACAAGCTTAGGGTGTCCGGCATTGTGGTTTTAGTTGGACTACTTAATCTGCTTAGGATCATAGCACCTGATTCGTTTTTTTGCTTGTTTGTTTGTTTGCTTGTGGTGGCAGCAAGATGCCGCCTAGATGTCAGGGTAGAGGTAGGACTCCTACATCAAGTTTTGGTGAGGAGCAGGATAGTGGTTGAGGTCTTCGGCAGGAGCTAAGCCACATGATGTAGGGTTTTGCTTAGACTTTCGGCAGGAACAACACGGATGGGACCAAGGTAGACCCCTGGCTTAAGCAGTTCCTTCGATTGAGTTCGTCGACTTTTGATGGTAAGGGCCAGCCAGAAGATTGTGATGCCTGGCTGCTTGAGGTTGAGAAGGTCCGGGAGGGCATGGAGTGTCCAACCGAGAAGTGGATTCGTTTGGCTACCTTTCAGTGTAAGGGAGACGCCAACCAGTGGTGGAGAGCCACCCATCGCATGAAGTTCCCTAACGCTGACCTGTTGATGATATCGTGGGAGGATTTTCGAGAAGCCTTCTACGAGAATTACTTTCCAGAGTTTTAACAGGATCGATTGGACAGCGAATTTAGAAACCTGAAGCAAGGTAGCATGACTGTAGCCGAATATGAGGCGACCTTCACCAGATTGGAGCAGTTCTCATAGATATTTGACACTGAGATGCGCAGAGCCAAGAGGTTTGTGGAGGGACTAACTCCAGCACTCAGATCGAGGGTCTTAGGCTACGAGTACCCCACTTTGACCAGAGCTGTTGAATTGACGGCCTGTTATACGGAGGACTGCAGGTTGTTCTTGAAAGATCACCCCAAGGGCAAGGGGATGGCATTTGCTCCACGGTCTTTCACTTATGGGAGGCAGAGCTCAAGCAGTTCTGGGTGTTCTGGGATGAAATGGATGGAGCACGCCGAGTTTGTTGTTGGGGAGGAGCTGGATAAAGTTAGGTTGGTTCGAGTAGTGGCCCAGGAAAGAAGAAATCCTATTATATCTGTGGGCGCTCGGGGCATGTAGTAGCACAACATTACCATTGACAGCAGAATCCCGAGAAGATGGTCTACTACAATTGTGGAAAGTTTGGGCATATTCAGCGAAATTGTCTTGATCCTGCAAAGCCAGCTGGGGCACGCCCCGTCAGCCAACTAAGGGGTGAGTGTTCTCCATATCTTCTCCTGATGCTGGTCCATCAGGGGATGTAGTGGATGGTAAGGAGTAGAGGCATGTTTGAATTGTAACCTTTCCCTTTTATGCACTACTGTATCTAGTACTCTCCCTATGTGGTTGTTGTTGTTGTTTCTGTTGTGGTATTGTATTGTTGTTGATGGATATTATGTGTTATCTAGGTTCCTTTCTTGTGGCTGATCGTATGGCTAGAGTCCTGTTTGACTCGGGGAGTTCCTTTTCTTTTATCTCTGAGTCCTTTGCTGCGGAGGTTGGAGACGGACCAGCAAAATTGGCCTTCCATCTTGATGTGGTGACCCCTCTAGGAGAGCACAGCATGGCATGGAAATATCTGCGGTCAGTCAATGTGAAGTTAGGGGACCAAGATTTTAGAGCCAGTCTGATTGTGATGGATATGCACGAATATGACATCATCTTAGGGATGGACTGGTTGGTGCAGCATTCAGCCATTATTGACTGTGGCAAGAGGAGAGTCCTGGTCAAGTGCCTAGACTAGGGATTGTAGGCGGTGCAAGGAACCAGGCCAGGAGAACCAAAGAAGATAATTTCTTCAATGAAAGCCTACCGCCACTTATCTTGGGGATGTATGGGATATTTGGCGTGCGTGATAGTGTCTTCTTCTCTAGTTCTATGGGTGAAGGAAATACCCGTGGTTCAAGAGTATCTTGATGTTTTTCCTGAAGACCTACCTGGGATGCCGCCACACCGGGAAGTTGAGTTCTAGATCGACTTGGTGCCAGGATCTACTCCATTTCTAAGGCTCCTTACCGGATGGCACCAGTAGAGTTGAGGGAGCTTGGGAATCAGCTTCAGGAGTTGCTAGACAGAGGATTTTTCAGACCGAGTGTGTCACCTTGGGGTGCACCGGTGCTGTTTGTGAAGAAGATGGATGGTTCACTCTGCCTCTGTATTGATTATCGGATGTTGAACCAAATCACAGTCAAGAATAAATATCCTCTACCTAGGATTGATGATCTGTTTGATCAGCTTCTGGGGGCTTCAATCTTCTCAAAGATTGACATGAGTTTGGGATATCACCAGCTGCGGATCCGGGAAACTGTCTTGTAGAAGACAGCTTTTCTTACCCAGTATGGCCATTATGTGTTTTTGGTATGCCATTTGGGTTGACGAATGCACCAGTCGCTTTCATGGATTTGATAAATAGGGTGTTCGGACCCTACCTGGACCAATATGTGGTAGTATTTGTTGATGACGTGCTGGTATATTCCCTTGATGTGCAGACTTACCAGACACAAATGAGATTGGTGTTAGAGACTTTGAGGTAACACCAACTGTATGCGAAGTTCTCTAAGTGTGAGTTTTAGCTGGAAGAGGTCACATTCTTTGGAAACATCATTTCTAGCAAGGGAATTAAAGTGGACCCAACCAAGGTCGAGGTTGTTTGTAATTAGGCCAGGCCCAAGACCATGACTGGGATCAGAAGCTTTTTGGGCTTGGCTGGTTATTAAAGAAGGTTCATACAAGATTTCTCGAAGATTGCAGCACCTTTGACCAGATTGACATAGAAGGAGGTTCCTTTCATTTGGGACTAGCAATGCGAGGAGGGCTTCAATGAATTGAAGACTTGACTGGTCACATCTCCAGTTTTGACTCTACCTTCGGGGAGTGGAGGCTTTGCTGTATATTGTGATGCTTGTAGGACAAGATTAGGATGTGTACTGATGCAGCATGGCAGAGTTATGGAGTATGCCTCACACCGGCTGAAGAACCATGAATGGAATTATCCCACTCATGATTTGGAGATGGCTGCAGTGGTGTTTGCATTTAAAATCTAGAGACATTACCTATATGATGAGCAGTTTGAGGCTTTCACAAACCACCAGAGCTTAAAGTATATCTTCACTCAAAAGGATTTGAATCTAAGGCAGAGAAGATGGGTAGAATACCTCAAGGACTATGACTTTAGCCTATCCTACCATCCCGGGAAGGCTAACGTGGTCGTTGATGCACTGAGTAGGCGCACTCACTTGATGCCCCGTTTGATGATCAAGGAGTGGCGTATGCTAGAGGATTTGGTTGGATGTAGACCGTTGTGGCAGACTCAAGGACCTACTGGAGCTTGGGTAGCAAACATGTCTGTTCGCCCAAGGTTACTGGAATGTATTGTAGCTGCTCAGCAGCTGGACCCCTTTGTGCAGGAGACTTGGGCTAAACAGGAGGCGGGAGAGGCGCCTCGTTTCTCTGTTGGTGCAGATGGAGGACTCAGGTGTGATCTACGCTTGTATGTGCCTCAGATGGAGGATGTGAAATAGAGACTACTTGATAATGCCCATCGGTCTAAGTATTCAATTCATCCCAGGAGCACCAAAGTGTACAAGGATCTGATGAGAAATTTTTGGTGGCCTGGAATGAAGAGAGAGATAGCTGAGCATGTTGTGAAGTGTGCAACCTACCAAATGGTGAAGATTGAACACCAGAAGTCTGGGGGACCGTTGCTACCTTTGGATATTCCGGTATGGAAATGGGAGCATGTATCAATGGACTTTGTGACAGGATTGCCCAAGACCAGGAGAAAGAACGACACCATCTGGGTGATCGTGGATTGTCTCACAAAGTTAGCACATTTCTTACCTATGAGGGTGATCATGAAGGTCTACACCCCATGTTTTACTTGTAATTTTTGTGGTGATTTAAAGGGGTCCACTCCTTACTCCCACTTTGGGGAGAAGAGACGATGGTGGCTGAGGAGGTTTTCTGCAATCGCAGAAAATGGTATGCCAAACTGGGTTCGGTAGGCCGAAATGCTCCCAGGTGGGATCCCTGGACCACTGATTCGGACGACTGGGGGAAATTCAGTCGACTGAATTAGGGGATTTCGGACGACTGGATGATTTCGGTCGATCGTTTTGGTGGGGAATTGATAAACTGACAGGGATTTGGAATACTGAAATATTTCGGTCGACCGAATCAGGGATTTTCGATCGACCGGGACCCTAGTTGGTATGCCAAATCAAGACCTAGGACTATATTGAGAAATGCTTTGTAAAATGTTAATAGATTTAGATAAATGCATGATAAATGTATGAGATGCATGTAAATGATTTATGAGATATTGCATGTAAACATGTTGTTTTATTGATGTTTTCCTTGAATTGTGAAACATGATTTATGTGGGATAAATGTGGACCATGTGAGGGGTGAATGCATGGTACAATGACCATGAATGAATGATTGGGTTTTTGAGAACCATAGATGAAAATGTGACGCATAATGTGTGAGATTTATAAAGAATTTTATGAATGAAAAATGGTTTTGCCAAATGTTTTGAAAGGAGAAACTGCATGTGGTTTTAAAGAGATTTCTGAGATTTGTAGGAACCACAATTATACCAGGGCTTGCCGACATGGGTAGTGAGACTTCTAGAGATGTCGGGATGTGTCCTTGGTTGTGGTTGCCAAGCTTGCGGTCTGGGGTAGGAGCCTCGAGACTGTGGTGGTACTGTAGGACCAGGTGTATGGTAGACCTGGACTACCCTCAGTGACGGTGCTGGTCGGGTTTGGGGTTAGAGTCCCCAGGTGCTCGGGCACTAGGGCATTGTGAGGTTGCACTCCATGCTTGTACTAGTGAGGGTACATTTGAGGCTACGGCCGAGGCGGTTGAACTCCAGTGCGGGGTGGTTCACTGCGGCACTGTAGTGTGGGTGTGGTGACATGGAATCTTCACCAGCTGCTTATGGCCAAGTCGATCGCCTATGACCAGGGTAATGCGACCAGTTTTGAAATAAGAATTGTGGATTTGTGTTGGATTAGTTGCTAGCCCTAATTTGTGATGAATTGTGTTAATGGATTAAATGATGCTTTGGGTTGGGAAACTAGATGTATTGGTTTGCTTTTCCTGAGTTGTGCATAAAGATTTGTTAATGATCATAAGGTTTTGAAAGAAAAAGAAAAGAAAGTTTTGAAATAACATCCTTTCGAAGTCTTTTCTAACCGCGTGTGTTGGTTTTGGTGATTGTGGTTTTCTTGAGATTTTTTGGCAGATGTTTTGTGGGTTTTGTCGTCATCTTGGGGTGTGTACTGGGTGACATTCTTGTCACTCACACGTGTTTTCCTTCTTCCCTTATTTCAAGTGCTCAGAAGTGGGTGCAGTCTAGTCTGGTGCATCATTTTCGAGCCACTTTTGCCGCTCACAGTTCTGGGTGTTTAGTTTTATTTATTTAATTCTGTTACTTAGATTCTTTTAGCTGCATTTGGGGTAGTTCCTATACTATTTTGTAGCACGGGGGTGTTGTATGGCAAGGTGGACATTTAGATTTCTCTTTAAGAGTGGCCAGCTTGTCCTTGTTAAACATGTTCTTTCATCTATTCCTATGCATACTTGGGTAGTGATGAAGCTTCCCATATTTGCAATGAAGAAGGTGGAAAAGATGCTATGTGATTTTTTGTGGGGCTCCAATGATGGGAAAAGAAAGTTCCATTGGGTTAATTGGCCCACTTGTACTTATCCACTTAGTGAGATGGGGCTTGGTATTCGTTGCTTAGAAGATATTCACCTTCTTCTTTTTATCAAGAGTTGCTAGAAATTGTTGTTAAAGGAGTCCTTATGGAGTAAGTATTGTTTTGCTAAATACAAAATAGGGCAAAAGGGTTGGTGTCGTGTAACTTCTTTTAGCACTGTTTGTTGGAAAGAACTGATGGATGTTATTCCTTGGGTTATCTCTCACTCTTTATAGTTTATTGAAAAAGGTAACAAATCTTTCTAGATAAACAAATGATGGTCTGGGGGCATTCTTTTTGAGAAATTCATTGTTAATTCTTCTTCCTATCTTGATTTGCCTATCTACGATGCTTTCAACCACACCGATTTATTTAAAGATCATTTGGAAGTGCATTCTGTTACTACTCAAAATATGTGTGGGATAATTTACGTATCCTTCAAGTTGACCCCGATGGTTCCGATGATTGTTTTATTTGTTTTCTAGCATATGATGGTGCCTTTTCCATCAAGAGCTCTTGGAAAATCTTGAACATGGACAATGTTGTTCCTTCATACTTGAAATGGATCTAGTCTTCTTCACTTCCATTGAAAGGCTCATTGCTACTGTGGTGTATTGGTTGGAATAGTGTGGCTATCTATAGTAATGTCCAAGCTAAATCTATTTCATTGGCTTTTAAGTGTAATTGTTGTACATATTCACAATCTGAGACGTTAAATCATCTATTCCTTGAAGGGAATTGAGTCAACATTAGTGGCAATTCGTTGGTGTGATCGTGCACCCGCTAGAGGAGGTAAGGAGGCCACAGCCATGCCAAGATAGCAAAGGCGCGAGATGGGATGAGAGGGAGAGAAATGGAGTCGTCACCTGGTCTTTTAAGGGAAAGACGAGGAAAATCACAAACAATTCACTAAAAGTGAATGAATGAGACGCAAACGTGAAGGCTAGATGTCTACTAACCAAAGGATGGGTAAGGATTCCTATTACGCACGAGGAAGGTGTTAGGCACCCCCGTATGCCCGAGAAACTCGGTCTTTCTAGTCTAATTCGCTTGCTTGAGGCTAAATGAATGTTTGTTATGCCTAGATTGTGTTCTGATCATGCTGATGTGAGTGCCAAGACAATACTGGATGGATGTGAAAGACGATGTGCAAAAATTACGGAGAAATCCACATGAATTGACAAAATAGCAGAAAATCACATGAAATGATGATGTTTTTGTAAAGAACGCCTTTGAAAACCATGTTGATGTCAAAAGGATAAAAGTCGAGTCAACCCGTGTTCTCGGAATCATGGAAAAAGTCGTGAAAATCAAAAAAGGGAAAAAATAACCTATGATGGGGTCAAATGTCGGCTCTCAGGCGGGTTACTATACGCCCTCGGGCGATGAGGAAAATCGTGAAAATCGAGAAATTCTCGGAAAGCGTCTCGCAAATTAGTGAAAATGAGGATAAATCTGAGAAAATCAAATGGGGAAAATAATCCTCATTCTGGGACCATGTCGGCTCTGACAAGCCTTTTACTATACGCCCTCGGGCGATGGAAAACCAAAACAAGTCAAAACCACGAAAAATCGGGGAAAATCTGGAGAACAGGGAGTAAACCAAGCTGGAATCAAGCTAGGAAAACATACGCAAAGCTGAGAAGGAAAGACGAGAAAATCTGTGCAAAAAGATGTGAAAAGCCAAGCAAAATGCAAGTGTGAATGCAAATGTGAGAAGTCTAGGGGGTTTTGTGCAAAAAAGCCCAAATTTTGAGGAAAACTGAAGTTCTGAAGCCCAAGTCGTCAAAAATACATAGGAAAACACATTCTATGCAAGTATGAAGAATTCTAGGGTCAAATGTGCATCCCTAGTCAAAATGAAGTTCTCTAGGGGTCAGAATGCAATTCTACCACTAAAACATGCATTTAAATCAATTCTGCATAAACTCAGGGTAAAAATGCAAGAAAAATGATTCAGAAAAGATCCAGGAAGTTTCAGGGGCAAAATGGTCATTTTCCCTAGCCTGATGGGACAAATGCTTGCATGGGAGTGATGCATGGCCTAAGTTATGTCAAAATGCAAGCTAAATGTCTGGATAATGTCATTAGCAAGAAACGGGGAGAAGAAAAATACCAAAAGGATGTAAATGCAATAAATGACAAACTTAGGGACTAAAATGCAAAATTCGCGAAAAGAACGAGAAACTAGATGAAAAACAGGTTCATGACCCTTATTCTATCATGCAAATGATGGGTCCAATGTC
This sequence comes from Posidonia australis, assembly GCA_024699735.1. NCBI lineage: Eukaryota > Viridiplantae > Streptophyta > Magnoliopsida > Alismatales > Posidoniaceae > Posidonia > Posidonia australis. Next base: position 14,699 of record JAMKQA010006659.1, read on the forward strand.
AATGTGGCACAAGGATGTAAAAGTCGTACTTGGATAATTTCCTGAAAATTCAAGGACTAAAGTGCAAAATTTACACGTTGGTGCAAATGCGACCAAAATGTGAAACTAAAGATCAAATCTCAATGAAAACATGATGCTTAAATAGATTCTATGATCAAATGCAAAATAAGAGTGAAAAATATCCCCAAAATGTGATTGAAAACATTTAAAAACCCTAAATGATAGATTTAGAAATAAGTTAAGCGCCAAAATGTAAATTTCGTGTTTAAAAATGCTTTAATGTGAATTCAGGGGCCTTTCTGCAAAATTCTAGGATCTGATCGTGATAAAAACTGAGCTTTTATGTTGGTCAGAGAAATTATGAAGTTTCTTGAGGTTTAAGATGCAAAATTCACAGTGAAATTTCATTTTTAAATGTTCTGGGGGTTAAATGCAAATTTTCAGGACCTAACTGTGAAGAAAACTCAATTTACATGAAGGACAGTGTGATTTTTTAAGCAATTCAGTGCTCAGATTGCAAATTTGATAGAAGAAAATCATTTGGAAAACATTCAGGGGCCCAAATGCAAATTTTTAGGACTTAACTGGGATAAAAACACAATTTTAATGATTATCAGTGTGATTTTGAAAATATTTAGGGCTCAAGATGTAAATTTCACTAAGAAAAATCATTTTAGAAACATTCAAGGGCTTAAATGTAAATTTTCAGGACTTAAATGTAAAGAAACTTAGTTCTAGGGACTCAGTTGTGACAAAAACATGTATTAATATGTTAGGAATTAAAAGATGAACTATTTAGGGGGCCACATGCAAAATTCACAGTGAAAAATAAAGAAACAAAAGTATTTTAAAACTATGGGTGTTAAAGTGAAAATTTCTGGACTCACATGCAATAAAAAAGGACTGAAATGTAACAATTTAGGTCCTAAATGCAAAAATCAAAAACTTAGAAGAATGGGCCATAAAAGGCCCATTCGAAGATCAGCAGAGGTCGCCGGCGTTCTATTGCTGGCGACCTCCCAGGGACTCTCCAGGGGCTGACGAAACTCGCAAAGACCAGGAAAAGCTTCACGGCGGCATGGCGAGTCTCTCCGAGAGGTGGGGCGCGGCCGGGGTGGCCCAAAGCCTTCCCCCCACCTCGAGCTCCGACGAGGAGCTTTGGACGGCGTCGAAGAAGACGACGGTGAGGCTAGCGGTGCTCTGATGACAGCGAGACAGGGGCGAAGACTTGGGTAGCATCAGGGGGGCACAGCGAAGTTCTGGGAGGCGTTGGCGAGGCTCGGGGGAGTCTGGAGCGTTCCCCCACCCCCATCTCCAGCGATGGGAATGGTAGAGGTGGCTGGGTCGTCGCGGGGGTCCAGGCAATCGCGGATTGGCTTGGTGATGCTCAGAGGTCCCTAGGGAAGCTTCCAGAGGCTCGGATGTGGCGTGGGAGTGGCCAAGGTGGCTTGCCCACTCGATGGTTCCAGTGGCGTCGGCGGCGACTGCAGTGGCGGTGGCGTAGGTGAGCGCGCTTCGGGTGCGAGTATCTCCTGGGGTAGAGGCCTAGAGGAGGAGGAGAGGAAGGGAGGAAGGGCCCCCTGGGGGCCTGCCCGTGGTAGGGGCTCCGCTGGCGATGGTGAACCCATCGCCAGAGATGGGGAAACGACATGCTAGAGGGGCCTGGCTCCACCATGATGCATGCAAAGGATTAGGGGGCTCTAAGTGCATATGCCAGAATGAAAAGGAGGGGAAGAAGCATACCTGAGTGGCTGTTCCCGCGAGTTCCGGCGGCGTTTCTCCTCCAGCGGTGGGTCTGGGTTGCCAGAATGGGTCGCTGGTGGCTCTTAGGGGTATGGTTGAAGGCTCTGGTTGCTTGGGTGTGAGGAGGAAAGGATTTTTGATTGCTGGATAGTCGTTGGAGGCTCGGGATGGGGTGCTCTCTTAGATTTTTCCTCTCTCCAGCGATCTCAGTTCTTCCCCTCCCCTCGTTGTGATGCGATGTCTCTCGTCGTGGGTAGTTTCTTAAAATTTTTAAGGGGTGGAAGCAGTGAGGGAGATCGTGGGTGGTGGCTGTGGTTGTAGTTTCGTGCGAAGGGGGAGTGGGGAGATCGGGTGGAGGAAGAAGGCACTGTAGATTTATTTTTGTGCCTTTCCTAAGTCCTTTGATTGAGAAAGATGTCATGGATGTATTGGGCCTAATGGGCCTTGTTTTTGGACTTTTGTTTTTTTTTTGTTTTTGGTTTTGCTTTGTTTTGTTTTTGATTTTGTTTTAGTTTTTGATTTTGTTTTAGTGGTTTTAATTAAATTTTGATTTTGTGATTTTGAAGTTTAATTGTTTTTTAAAATTTGGGTTTTAGAGGTTTGATTAAGAGATTTTAAATTAATTTCTTTTGGGATTTAAAGTTTTTAGGTTTTTTTCATTTTAGGGTTTTATGATTTAATTAATTAGTTTTAAATTAGGATTTTATGGATGTAACTATTTTAAGGGTTTTTAGGTTTTTTTTGGATTTTAATTAGAATTTTTAGTTTAAATTAAGGTTTTGGGTTTTAATTTAATTTTTAGATTTTAAACATGGTTTTTAATTTAATTAGGGTTTTTTTATTTTAATTAAAGTCTTGAGTTTGAATTAGGGTTTTTTAACTTAATTAAATGACGTTAGGGATTTTTTGAGTTTAATTTAGGTTTTCTTTGAAATTAAATGGATTAAAGTGGTTTAAAAATGGAATTTATTTGATTTTGACTTTAATTAGGGTTCTCACTTGATTAATTAGGATTTTCAGTGGATTTTGATTTTAATTAGGGTTCTCACTCGATTAATTATGATTTTAAGTGGATTTTGCTTGATTTTGATTTTAATTAGGGTTCTCACTCGATTAATTATGATTTTAAGTGGATTTTTGCTTGATTTTGATTTTAATTAGGGTTCTCACTCGATTAATTAGGATTTTAAGTGGATTTTGCCTGATTTTGATTTTAATTAGGGTTTTCACTTGATTAATTAGGATTTTAAGTGGATTTTGCTTGATTTTGATTTTAATTAGGGTTTTCACGTGATTAATTAGGATTTTAAGTGGATTTTATTTAACTTGGTTTTTAATTAGGGTTTTAATTAATTAATTAGAATTCTGAGTGGATTTTGGTGAATTTTGCTTATTTTGGTTTTAATTAGTGGTTTTTGCTTTGATTAAGTTTAAGTGGGTTTGTATGGGCCTAATGGGCTTGTGTGGGCCCAATTTGGCATGTGTGGACCTAAGTGGGCTTGTATGGACCTAATGAGCTTGTGTGGGCCTAAGTGAGTCTGTCTGGGCCTAATGGGCTTGTGTGGACCTAATGGGCTTGTGTGGGGCCTAAGTGGGCTTAGGGTTCTGATAGAGTTAGGGTTTAGGAGTGATGGTTGCAACCAAAGCATGTTCTAGAGGAGCCTGCCGCCAAGTGACTATAAAATCAAGATGTCTACAGTTGGTTCTCTTTTTCAATTGCTAGTGCTAGACTATGTTACTACTACTATTTGCATTTTGCTTAACAAAGCTAGTACCTTGTTTTACCGAAGGATGTTGATTAGCCTATTACCTAGGTTTATTTGTTGGCACATCTAGAGGGAAAGGTTCGCTCGTCGGTTCTCTACCTCTTTTAATTCGTGGACTCAAGTTTCTTGCCTTATTATTAATGTTTGCAACTACATGGTGTTTGCATGGAAATTCTTCTCTATTTGTGGTGTTGTTGTAACACCCCGGACCTAGGCACGTTACCTAATTCACAGATTCATAAGCAAATTACACAAATTACAGTAATAATTAAAATAATTGTAACTAAGGCTTACCTTCAGGAAACTACGTACGGCTATAAGCTCCTACTCTGACATCAGATCTCGATTGCACCCAACCTGTACCTGAAAACCAACCAAAGCACGTGTGAGTGAATTCAGTATGCCAAACTCAGTTCGGCATGCTGAATTTCCCGTGTCCAGAACACCTCCCCTATTCAGCTTATACATTTCACTAGAAATGGGGACCTCCGGCGGACTCCTCAAACATGTATCATAAATCATGGATAAATCATGAAGTGTAGACTCTTGAGTCTACCTCAAAACCCTTCAAACCATTCATGAATCAATTCATCATGCAATCCATACGAAAATCATAATAGCATGAAACTCGTTATGGGTTACTGTAGCATGCATACCAAAATCTCATACAAATCCATGTAAATTCATCCTAACCGCATGATTTCTACATATTCATGCTATCCATCACATTTTCATCCATCCTACTATTTTTATATGATTTTACATGCATTTTTCTTGTTTTTCATGCATTTAACATATCAAGCCATAAACACGGAATAGAGGAGAAAGAAAGGGTCGCGTACCTCAAGTGGCACCCCAACATCCTCCTTGCACTCCGGCACAACCCTGATGACTCATGGCGGTGGCGCACACATCTCAGCTCTCGTCCTCTCCCTCTAGCTTGCACACCATTCTTCCTTGCCATCTTTCTCTCTCACGCTTCTTCCCTCCATTTCCTCTTCCCGTTTTATCTCCTCCTCCCGTGTTGTGCCGGCCTCCCATCGCATCACCTCACGTCGGAAGGGATGGGGAGACACAAGCTTCCCTCCTGTGGTGGCACGGGTTGGGGAAGAAGAAGAAGAAAGGGGAAGATGGAGACGAAGGCTCATGAGGGAAAAGAGAAAAAGAAAGGAAGAAAAGAGAAAAGGGCAGGCACGTAAATTGAGGTAATTGTGCATCCTTAAACCGAACACCACATTGGTTCCACAACACAAACAGGTGCATAGAAAGGTGACCAAATCCTTACAATCACAAGAAACAACAAATCATCTGGTGTCACATGGTTTACAATTAAAATGGATAATCAAGCCTAGGTGTCACATCCTACCTGTAGACACCCCGATTTTGAGGTAACCCAGGAATGAGAGTCCTTATGTTGCTTTGGATGTGATCAGCCATCAAACCTAGCCCCAAGCCTATTAGCAAGCCAGAACCCAGAAATCTGTGACTTAGCTGGGCGCACCTAGGTGGCGCACCAAG
>JAMKQA010006660.1:0-19899 GCA_024699735.1 Posidonia australis
GTGCGCCTGGTTGGTGCGCCTGAAAGGTGCGCCAACCCAGCTCATAGATCTTACTAATTGGGCTTTTAACTGGCTAATGGGTTTGGGGTTTGGTTGGTCACATCCCAAAGCAACATGCGGATACTCATCTCTGGGTCACCTCAAAATCGAGGTGTCTACACATAGTAGTATGTAATTTGAATTTGATAATGAGTCTACTACAAACCAAACTAGATTGAAGGTTGAGTAATTTTCTCGGTCTTGTGCACCAAAGGATGTTTGAATTCACCAAAGCATGTTTGAATTCATCTTTGTTTATTCTTACTTTAAAAGCTGATCTAGTATACAGTGACAGGAATCTATAATGACATGTATATGGTCTATCATAAAACAATTTATATTAATTAATTATCTAGTATTTTCTATTCTGTAATCTATTAATGCTGTGCCTAAACTTGCTATTCTCCTGTCATTTAAGTAGTTGCTCTTCCATTACCTTTAATCATCGACCAATTTGGTATATCCCTTTTGACAAAGATACAAAAACTCAAAAGGTTGTTAAACTGAAATGAAGAAATCAATAGTGAAAAAAAAAGTCACAGGATATAAGCAAAATTACTTTACAGAGATGATGGACTTTCAGACTGAAAGAAAAACCAACCACCAATAATTCCCATCTCTCTTAGCATGACATTTAAAAATCCCATAAACATGCAACAGCTTATAAAGATTTCAAGTTCAGGTCTAATCCTGCTTTAAACCATAACCTAAAGATGGGGTTGGAGCACATGTGCGATCTAAGTAGACTAATATAAGGGGAAGAAAACAAGTAAATCATGTAAATGCCTTAAATTCCATGGAGTGGTTCAAACACTAGTGCAATTTAATAAATATAAAAAACTCTAGTTGTTGGAGCACGAGAAAGATTATATTTGTTTTCAAAAAATATAATATATGCAAGATCACACAAAAGGGATGCAGACCTCTTTGAGCTCTTGTAGGAGAGATTCTACACGTCGACTAACAGAAGAACGGGTGCCACTAATACCAACAGAGCTCACCTATGTACATCATTCAAAGTCACGACATGTTGTTGGATCAACTTACGAAAGAACTTTGATTGACATGATTCATAAGCAGAAATAGCATTCAAAATAGCAATGACGAGAAAAGGAGAAAACCAAGAGACCAAAAATCACAGAAAGGGGGATCGATCACAGGAATTCATCTTACCTCTGCCTTGGAGAAGCTTTGTCGCGGTCGCTGCCAGAGAATGTAGTGAGAGGGAGAGACGAGAAGGTGGCGACAAACGAGAGGCGATGGTGAGCAGGAGGTATCCGAGTGGGAGAGACGAAAGGGAGAGAGAAGGCAGACAAAGAAAGGGGAAATTGGCCCGTCGATTGGAATTTTAGGGTGAATTTAGCGAAGACATATCCTTGTTATTTAAAGGCGACGACATAACGAGCATATATCCATGCTAAGTCCTCGTTATTGCCACGTTATTTTTCCTCTTATCTTTTTGCGAGGATAAGTCCTCATCATGTCCTCGCTAAATCTGGAATTTCTAGTAGTGTCCCTCAGATCTTCACCTCCTATGGCAACCTCCTCTCCTCTGTCATATGGGACCATCCCGGTGGTCGCCTCATGGGGATGGCTTGGACCGTCGACCACATTCTTGCCTGTATCATGCAAGACGACATTGTATACTGCTATAACGTCCCCCTGGTTGAGCAATTGTAATTAATATCAAGTGTAAACACAATCCTATACTTTCATGTTACATTTGAAAATATATTTGTAAAAATTACAATTGAAAAAATAAAAAAATGATATTTCATAATTTATACTTTATAATATTATTATTAGGCAGGTATAGTTGATACATGTGTCCGGTTCGCGGGTACCTCTTCAATAACCATTCATGAGAACCTAAGTGTCACATGCATTAATGAATTGTAATTTGTTTTGTTTATGCAGAAACTTTAAGGGATTTGTTTTTCATCAAGGGCACACTATTTAAACCTGTTCGATTAAAACTCTCCTGTTACTTTGGATTCGGAGCCTTCCAATCAAATGAAGAAATCTCAACCATGCCTACGCTTTTTGTGCAATCAAGGGTAAAAAAACATAAAATGGTTTTAATATTTCTATCTATGTTCGTATCGTTTTTAATGGTTAAGATTGAGAATGGAACCTCTCTAATTCACAAGGAACTAGAGAGACTCTCATCATAGGGATTACAAGTGAAAAGCTCGTGACTCAAACATAAATAAAAAATTAAATTAAAAAACAATATTAAAATCCACTAGCCTTTTCTATTATTCATAATTCTTTTTTGTTTCTACAATTCATCTTTTCCTATATTATGATATATATGGTCATGCTTCACATTCATGAAATCCTCATTCACGTGCATAATGGTATAAGTACACCAGGTACATCCTTTTTTGTCAAACACTTATTCTTTTCCCTTTTTACTGCAAGTTCAAGAACTACTTCAAAGTTTCAACATTTCATTTATTCTCTTCCGCTTTAACCATAAGTTTAAGAACAACTTTAAAGTTTCAAAATAAGACTAAAAGAAACTGTTAATAGTGTACCTCGTTGTGTCTCCATCTTTGTTTTCTATTCCACATAAAGAAAAGAAGAAGATAATGAATGAAAAGAATAATAACATAAACAAAAACTTAGAATAAAAATAACATTTAAATAAAAAAAAATAGAATCAAAACATACTTTAATTCTTAAAAAAAAAATGAGAACTTCAATTCACTAAAATATATTAATTTTAGAAATAATAATATATTCTCTCTCCATAAAAAAAATTATAGAGAGAGAACATGTGAAAGAGGACATAATGAACGATAAATGAGGGGTTGTGGACCTCAATACTTAAATCGAAGAAATTCCGTTTCTATTTACTTCTTTCATTTAGTACGTAATTAAAAAAAAGACATTAATGGAAAAAGGAAATACACAATTAGAAAGTGAAACACATAGGATACAATATAGAAAGAAAAATAGTGAAAACAAATAAAATTCATATAGGAATAAATAATGACAATGATAAAGATCTACTAATAAGTTGTGCCTTATTATTTACATTTATAACAAAATCATCATTATTTTCTGTATTACTAAATATAAGTATATACACTATTTTCTAAGGACAATATTTATTAAGTGCACATAAAGTAATTCTCTATAAATATAATAAGTAGATTCTACATAATCAATTAATGAAAAAAACATGGTGGGTTAGTATATTACTATAGATAGTTAGATTGATTGATTAAGAAAAAAATAGAAAAGAATGTAAGAAAAAAGGCTTGATGGTTTTCCAAATTCGAATGGATTGTTAATTAAAAAATAGAGTAATCTAAAAGAAAATATGGTAGATTAATGGAAGGAAACATGATTGCATAGAAGTGGATCTCACCTAATGAGATTAACTAAAAAATAAATTAATCTTAAAAATTATGTTGGCAGCAAGGGGAGGGAGGGGATTGACTATTCTCTGGTTGCATCTTGAGAGTAGAGATTTTCGTTTAGTATATTAGTATAGATATAGATTAAATTACGAATAAATAGTGGCCTTCTACCCGACTGCGACATTTTTGAGAGGTATTTGACATCAGAGTAGGTCAATTGATCCCCAACTCGGAAAATTATAACAAAAAAGGAAAAATAAACAAAAGAGGATTTGGACTCAAACCTATGAAAAAGTCTTCTACGTACAAGGATTGTCGAGAACATGCCCCAAGGAGGAAAGCTACATTCATCACCGAACTAGAGCTAACTTAACTACTAAGCATGGTTAAATGTGTACCCACCACTTTACTAAATTCTTCATGGGTCTGCGAATGACACCTTCTCAAGTAAGTAGCGTTCGAACGGATTTCTTTTGGACTTTCGTACGAAAGCTTGTTTCTGCAACTTTTGTTTTCAAGTTGCATTTGAAAACACTCGTTCTGACGAGAAAAGTTTGACTTTCTATTAAATTATAGTTTTTTAGTTTTTACAAAGATTAAGAAAATTTTGTTTAGTTTGTATTTATAATAAGTACTTATAAATTAAACAAATGATAATATTGTCTTTGTTATTAGCGCCAATTACAGTCTACTTGTCGCTGCATCGTCGTCGTCTATCGTCATTGACCACCACTGCTACCGTTGTCCATTGTATCTGTCGTCTACCACCATCGTCGTTTTAGTCGGCCACCACTACCACCACCGTTGTCAATCACCTCCACTGCCATCGTCGGTGGCCACTATTATTGTTGTCGTCGCAGGCCACTACTACCATCGCCGTCATCGACCACTACCACCGCCGCCATGGGTCGTCGACCACCACCATCGTCGTCGTCGTTGGCCACCACCACCGCTGACCACCACCAACGCTATCATTGTCGACTACTACCATCACCGTCGTCGTCGGTCACCGGCCACCACCACCGCTGTCGTCGCTGACCACCACTATCTCTATCATCACCGACCACCACCATCGCAGTCGTTACCGACCACCACCACCACTGCCACGAGTCATCGACCACCACCACTACCGTCGTCGTCGACCACTACCATCGTTGTTGTTGTCGATTATCACCATCACCGCTGTCGTTGGCTACCATTGTCGACAGCCACCACCACCTTCGTCGTTAACGATCACCACAATCATCATCATCGTCGGCCACCACTACCGTCGTCGTCATAACCCACTACCACCATCATTATCGTATTTTAGTTCATGTTATCATTAAATTCAACTTCTAAAGATATCATTAGAAAAGTTATGACTAATATTTATAATTTTTCAAAAAGTTAACACTCATTAGTTTTTTTTAAAACTACATTAATAACTTAAAATAGATTTAAAAGTTATAAACAACTTATTTGGAAAAACTTAATAAATTGACTCATTTAGAATCATTTATTAGACCATCAACGTAATAAACTACCGTAGAAAAATGTTTTCAAACACTACCTTAATCGAAGAAGGGAACTCTTCCACTTCCAACTTCCAGGCGAAAGCGCAATTCCCAGTGACAATTTGATTCAACTTTCCGGAAAAGTCGATTCTTGTTGGGAGCTAAACCAAATAGAACCGCTTACGGTGATGGATTTGACATGCCTCGAAGTCTATCTAGATGAGGATATTCACTGGAGTCGTCTGTACTCCATCAAAAAACATCGCTGTTGGGCACTTAACTGACATCCCGAACGTCACTCTCCACTACCGTGTTCTCTTGGATCATGCCGACGGCTAAAGGGTCTCCATGTCTAACTTCTTATACATAATTCGACAAAAATGGTGTATGCTGTATGCCGCATTTATGTGCAGCTGCATCCACAATGATTTTGACGGAATTGATGAGTAACATAGTCACTGAGTTGGATCTGGACTGGATATCATATAGATTGAACCAGGACCATAGTTCTATAATTTAAGCCAGCCCATACCATTCTTATTGGGTTCAGATCCAAGTTTATGTCGATTTTAAAATAGGAGTACCATTACACTTCTGTAATGCTTAAGCTTGAGTACAGCTGTTTGTACGGTACTATTGCATTTATCTGGAGAAAATATTGTATGTTTTAGTTCTGGTTTGAATCGAGTTCTACCTTTTTTTTTAATTAGACAGATACAAGCAAAAAAAACCCATGAAATGCGAAAGAAGAAAACAGAAGAACAGAAAATACAAAAACATAAAGGCAATTTTAAAGGCCTGTTGAAATTCGAGGGGGATGGGACATCATAAATATCAAAAACTTCAACTTAATTCTAAAAACTAAGTTTCTTTGGCAACTACTATCAAACACTTACTCTCTTAAGTGGAAAGTAATTTTAAAGACTAGATGTTTTTCGAGATCTTGACTAAGGATACTTTTGAATACCTCTACCGGTAGGGCTTCCCCTATTTGGTAAGAAATAAAGGTCTGTTTTAATTTCTTTAATACATTCACCACTTTTCAAGTTAATAATGGTCATAATAATATCTTCTGGAAAAATTGCTGCAGGCGTGGGGAAAAAATAAAGAATGTTCTCCCTGATCTCTTTCAACTAACTAAATTTAAAAAGACTTCAATTGCGAGAACAGTTGAAATTTATCTTCAGGTCTTTCATAAATTATTTACTGAAACCTCTTCTTCTGCCAACATTGGACCACTACAAGCTCAAGCTGATCTATTCACAGATATTATTAACTCTATTATGCTTCGTCCTGAAGAGGACACTATCGAGTGATCAACTTCCACAAGTAAATACACTGTCAATTCTGGGTATAATATAATTAATGATGGTGGGATTAGATTTCATTTTTATGACCACATCTGTCATAGCTGGGCCCCTCTAAAGGTTAAACTATTTTCAAGTTTGGTTCTTCTTAATAAGGTTCTAACTAAAGTAAACCTTTGTAAAAAGGGTTGGACTGGCTCTGATAGTTGTATTTTCTGTCATGGTCATTAGGAATCAATCAATTATTTATTTATCAATTGTGCTTTCGCCACAGCTATATGGCATGCTTTTCTACAGGGACCTTTGTATCCTGCCATTAATTCTATTGCTGATGTATTTTCTTGCATTCTTCTACTGAAAGTTGATCTTTCATCTAAGGGTAGACATACTATGATTCAGGTTATTCTGTGATCCATTTGGAAGGAACGGAATAATAGAATCTTTAGAGGAAAATGTTCTTCTTCTTATACTGTCACTAACGCTATTTAACTCTCTGTTATTGTTGGTTTAACGGTTTGGGTTCAGGGTTTGAAAAAGATGACAATATCCGAGCAATTTCATCTCTGGAAAGTGATCGAGCTTTGGAGCATACTACTCATGCTTTGCATCTGCCTAATCAGATTTCTGACGATGTAGTCCCTTCTCAGGACTAATGATCTATAAATTGAACTTTCATATTTTTCTTATAATTTGAACACCCGGTGTTAGCCTGGTGTGTTTGCTTGTTGTTGGCTACTTCTATTTTTGTGGTGAGAATTTTCCACTCCACCTGGGACTGTAATATGGTACTGATCTTGTTGTATTTGAACTTTTTACTTATATATTGATTACTGTTAACAAAAAAAAAAATACAAAAATATATAATATTAAAAAAATTATATGGTATGAGAAGAGAATTTAGCTAATGAAAAGGTTAGACAAAAAACGAAAATGTCACAAAGATATTAATTGAAACATAAATTAATTATTAATGTTAATTACGAAGACTTGTGTAACTGATTGTTTGAAGTCAAAAAGATGTGTGTTTTGACCACTAACTAGAATAATGAGTAAATATCTTAATGATACTCTTAACTACACTTATTTTTTACTTCAGTGCCCTCATTTATAAAATCATTTACTCTGGTATCTAAAACTTGTATTATTTTTTAATTTACAATAGTTGTGGTATTGTCATTAAAATTAGACACAAAATGACAATTATGCCTTTAATAATTTCTTATCTCTCTTCTCTTTCCTACCTCTTATTACTCTTCTCGACAACGACACAAGATGGATTGGATGCTTGTAGCTCTTCTTCCTTTCTCACCATCTTCTTCAAAAATACTTCTTCCTCCTCTTTGCCAAGCACCTGTTACTCTTTTTCCTCTTGGAGTTTTTGTTGGTTTAAAAAGATTTCAAGTGCTTCGATTGAATTGGATTTTTGAGCTTTTCTTCGATGCAAAGATGGCACCTAAACAGGTGTTCTACATCGAGGAACAAAGAAGCCAAGATCAAATTCCGAAGAATTCAGCAATCTTCCTCTGACCAAAATCTTATTTTCCCTTTTAGTTCCCTCTAAAATAGAGTCATCATTATTATGTAAAAAAGAACAAGTAACAGTAATTTGGATAAAAAATGAAATAAATCACTATTAATTTTTGCTTCACTTTCTTTCTTCTCCCAATTATGTAATTTTCTCCCCAATTCTATTAAACACCAACAAGAGATTTCTCTACGACGTCAAAGTCAGAGAAGACGACGATGACCATGTATATGTAATAATTTATAATACTTATTCTTACCAAAATCGCATCTCGTTCTTCACTTTTCAAAAAAAAAAAGGTGTCTTGTGTTGATCTCAGTACCCTTCCTCTACCATTGTAGGGTATGGGCGACCTTTTGGGGCAAGATGGCTACCATGACGAGGAAATATGAATCCAATGTAATAATCTCTTCTACTTCGTAATCTTAAAAAAAACATGGCTAAACAAAATCTCATTGTTAAGAACACACGACTAAATTAATTGGGTTTCTACTAGTCTTTTTGATTTCAGAAGAACACGTAGGAGAGCTTTGAAGAGTTGCAGGATCTAATCAATGAGATGTTCTAGGTTGACATGAATGGCTCATTCACAGATCCCTTCATTCCTCCCTCCTTGTCTTCTTCATCTTCCAATTGCTTCATTGATTCTTTTGTGTTCTGCAACGGTGATAATGGTGCTATTGGATACAATTTGAAGTGGGACAACACAAACATAAATTTTGACAGAAGAACAACAACTATCTTCACCACTACATCTTCCATTGGAGTAGAGGTCCCCCACTTGGATAAGGGGGAGGAGAAAGTTCAGCAACAAGAGGTGGCGAAAGTAGAGCGGATCACGTAGGAGGAGGACAAGAAGCATAAAGTAGGAGGAAGAGGAGGGGAGAGGAAAAAGAAGAAGAAATCCATTTACTTGATGACAACGATGACAAATATAGATTCCAAGGGAGCAGGAGGTTGGGATTTGGGAGTACGTATCAAAGAGGAGAAGGATGACGACAACAAGAAGTACAACAAGGGATGAACGACCTATTTCAACATTAGGGGGTATTTTGGTCCTTTTATTTTTGTAAGGCAAATGTTTCCTAACAGAAGTATTTAATTGACTAACGATAATAGTTGAGAATACTAAATTAAATGGTTTTATAAATGAAGGTATTGATGTGAAAAATAGGTGTAGTTGAGAGTATTATTAAAGAATTTATTCTAAAATAATTTATAAATAATTATTTTTGCTTATAGAGAGAGATAAAAATTTATTAAAAGGTAAAAAATAGAAGACAAAATTGGTAAATAAAATGAGTTGTAATAGAAATACTTAAAGAGGAGGAAGATGATTATCTTAATTTATTTAGTAGAAGATAGAAAATAAATAGAAAAAAATGTATAGAGGGAGAGATGAAAATATCTAAATAATAAATTTGATAAAATAATAAAATTAGAAATAAGAATCTAAAATAATGGAATAACAATAGTATAGATGGTAGCTTAATTCTTAAAAATATCTTTTATAAATTATTAATGTAAAAAACAACTTGATAGCATAGACGAGATTCTTACTCCATCACACACACATTACACACAAAAATTTACAAAAAATTAAAAAACACATATGAATAGGAAATCAAAAGAGTCGTTATTCATTGAAATAAAAAATATATATAGTTACAAATGAAATAAGTGGACCCCATCATAATGATATTAAATTAGTTGTTACTAGAATAATTGGATATATCATCTCTTTTTCTCTCCTAAATAAATAGTCCATAGTAGATATAGATATAAAGAGAGATCCAAATATCTAAATAGTAAACATGGTAAAATAATAAATTTAAGAATAAAATTCTAAAATAATGGAATAAGAATAGCATAGATAGTAACTTAATAGATAAAAATATTTTTTGTAAATTAAAAACATAGCTGCAATAGAGGGAGTGTTTGCACTCATAAACACACTTAAACATAGAAAAAATAATTAATTTTGTGAGGCCAAACAAAAAAATAAATAAATTTAAGAAATCCACATAAATAGGCAACAAAAAGGGTAGTCATTCATTTAAATCAATAAAAGGAATTATAAACAAAATAAATAGACCCACATAATGAGATTAGTTGGGTTTCACATAAATGGAATAAATGGCAGCACATAATGAGATTGAAATTAAAATTATTATTGAAATAAGTAGACGTCACTTAATGAAATTAAAAAATAGAATAAATTCAAAAAAAAGAGAGAAAAGGAAAAATGAAATTTTACTCCTTCGTTACTTTTTGGCTAGATTTTATCATTCTCTCTCCTGTACAAATAGTATAAAGGAGATTTTGAACCATAACTTACCGAATTTTGATGGTTATGTGTTGAGTCATATTAGGTCCGTACTCAAGTCCTATTGTTTGGGACTAAGCGACAGTGTGATTGATAATTGGTGGATCCTAGGAGAAAATATGCGATGGTATGTTTTAGTAGACGAAGTTTGGGGATACAGCAATATAAAAACAAATGGTCGTTGGCTGGGTGTGTTGATGAGTGTTTCACTGGAGTTATATATACATGTTGGTGACTGGTGAGACATCGGCATTTTCATTGAAAGAAGGAATTGGTGCTTTGTTCTCTAAGTCCATGCTTGGATGTAGGAATAAGCATGGAATAAAAGTAGAATTGGAATAGTAATTTTGTTTGTCAAGTGAAAAAGTGAAATAAAAATAGAATAGTAATTCCTATTCTGATTTACTTATTCTAGAATAGTTATTCCACAGGAAAGGTGAAAAAAAATTATTCCGCTAAGTTATTCTATTACATATATATATACGGTGTATTTATTATTTATCTAAAAATTAATACAAATATAATATAATATATACATATTTTAAACTAGATATATATCTTAATAATCAAGTTGATAATTATTATTAATCTACATTTTTTTTACTTGTTCTGATACTTATTAATTCAACTTTTCATCCAAATCAAAATAACTTTCTATATACACTTAGGTAGCGTTTGGTACGTTGGAATGGAGACTGGAATGGACTGGAATGAGAGAATTCCATTCAAATGTTTGGTACAAAAAAAATCTTTAGAATAGACATGAGAATGAAATTCCCTTAGGAATCAAATTTCTTTAATTTCTGGGCCAGCCCGGTCCGATTTGACCTGGCCTAATCCTCATTTGTAGGCCAAAATGGACCTATTCTACGGGCCTACAGGAGCCTAGCATGTGGGCTTGGCACGACCCACGGTGGGCCTGGCCTGGCCTAACCCGGTGCTGGGCTAGACGACCCGATTTCCATGTCTAGTCACCCTCCTCTTCCTTCGAGGTCCTCCCTCTTCCTCTACGGCCTTCTCTCTTCTGTAACCATCTTTTTTCTGTATTTTTTTGCCTTTTTGTCTTCTTTTCCTCTCTTTTTTTGTGTATGTATTTTTTTTACAAAGAATATTGATATTTTTTATTGTCTTCTTTTCCTACAAAAAAATTTAATTCTACCAAGAATATTTTGTTAATGCTAATTTAGAAAAGATTATCTATGTTAAAACTTTTATGTGTATATTGTAGTGTGTATGGAAAAAAATTATTTTAATTTCTTTTCCAAATTGATAGGATATTTTTGTCAATATGTAGTTGTTAATCTTCTAAATTTTATATTTACATTTCGATTCTGTTATTATGTATCAAATATTAGAAAAGAATTATTTGTCAATTCCATTCTACAATTCCATTATATACCAAACACAGGAATAGAATAAATCTATTCTATTCCAAATTCTATTCCAGTGTTCATTCCATTCCTATCTATTTTCATTCCAATGTACCAAACGCAGCATTATTCATCTTTAAAAGAAAATCATTTCCAAACTAAACAACATTACCATCAGAATACTAATATTAATTTCCGCTTACTTCTATTTTTCTTATTCCACATCCAAAGGAAGTCTACCAGCATGGTGTGGCTTGTGAGCACCTCAAGTTTGCTGACGTGGATATTGGAAATTTTCCGTATATTACCTCTAGTATCATGCTGTATGTGGCTGGCTCTATAAATATGAGTACGAGGACACTGTGATACAACAACAATCAATCAATCAATCAATCAAAAATCCTATTGCTTTTAACCAACATATATAGCTTTAACATCCAGTTCTAGTTTATCTCAATGCCAACATTATATTATTATGATCACTTAAATCTACTTGTTCCAGGAATTTAGCATGAGCGTTTGCATGCACAATGGATCGTCATCGTCTACCATGTTCCGGATGCTTTGCATGAGTCTTGCACGCAATAATCGAAAATTTCTTCGTAATGTTCTGGAGGCTGTCCACCAGCTTAGCACGCACACGAAGGCAATTGACCGTGTCATCTCGACATTGACCAATGTCGTGGTATACTTTATTGACATGACGTCGACGTCATCTTCACCACGATGCCGAAATTGGATGGTTTCGGTCTATATTTCTGTATTTGGTGGAGAATCCACGAAGAAATTTGGTATTGACCTCGTTCATGCAGTCATCCAAAGAAAAAATACACGGAAACAGCAGGGAAAACTCCCCGCTCTCTCTCGTTTTGAAACTTTATTACATTAAATTAGTGTCATGTATATTAGTTTACGTACTTTTCCTAAGATTAGTATGCATGTATCATACAGATTTCAACCGCATCCAAGTCCGTGCCGTGCTCTCCCCGTATCTGTGACTTAAAACATCTGGAATTCTCTATCCACGAGAAAACAGAAACAAATTTGGTTTACCATTTCAATGTTCAATTTCAAGCGATCGATGTTCGTTGAATAAATTCCAAGCAACGTGGTCCCTACGCTTCAATTAATCTTCAAGAATCCACAAGTTGAACAAAAAACCTTCCCAAAGAGTCGCCATCATGGCATTTAATTTACGAAAACTAATGGAATACATGTTACTGTACTAGAGCTTTCTGAACAAAACCAACACTACACTTCTCCTCAAAACCAACACTACACTTCTCTTTATTATATATAGCTAGGCTTTGAGTTGACCTTTCAAATACAATCTGCCCTAACATTCGCCGTGTTTAGTTCTGCTTGGAAGTTTCCTTGGTCAAATCTTTGTGATTGATGATGGATTGATCACAGGATAAGGCTGGCTTAGAGATCAACTCACAAATGACCCAGCTTGCAAGTTGATGATGGAGTTAAACCTCTTTTTTTTTATTGTAATAATTTATAAAGATGGCAGGATTTTGATTTGGAAACGAATCATCATGAGCCTTGACCAATTAGCAGCCTTGCTGTTTGCCATTGACGCACTTTAATTACCAACCACCGGCAATATGTCATTTTCTTTTTCTATCCCAAAATACAACATGACAACTTCATGTACATGTCTGCACCCTATAGATGTTAATATTTGATACTAACAATCGAATAAGAGATGACTTCTACTAACAATTTGATTGGAGGAGTACGTAGATTTGGAAATTGGTATTACAATTCAAAAATGGACGTGCAACCTTACATCCCATGCATCTCTGTCACATGCCTACATATTTCTGACATATTCGCTTTGTGCTGGTACGGTGAAGGAATCATCTGTAGGTTGCAGTTAATTAACCACTTGTCAGTTTATTCCAAATCTGTGATAATCAACGAATACATCTGACTTTCTCGTTGTGCTTTAATCTTCCAATGATGCAAACAAACCCATGGATTAACAAATCACTTAGAACAAAAATACGTCTAAGAGGGTTTTTAATTTTTTGACACTTAAACGGAAACAATTTTCCCACCATTGGATGAGCACCACGTGGCTCAGTCCAAGTCAGAACGATTGAGCCAGCGCAAGTGGACCGAAAAGTAACCATGGGCCTCGAATGATGGGAGAGGTGAAAGCATAACAGGCAACCGAGACTATATCAATGCTGTAATTTTACGTGATTTTTTTTTTTTTGTCTATTTACAATTAACAAGTGAATTCTACTCTTACAATTTCTTAATAAGAAAAATACTTTATTCACGTTATATTATATCAATCACATCATTCATTGTAATAAACACATAAACACAAATAGATATGTCTAAAATATTATTTTCTTTAATATAGAAAAATAATGTTGACATTCATTACACTTGATTATATGTCATTTTGAAGTAAATTAATATTTCTTATATGATATTGAACACTTCGACACATAATTTGTTATAGGAATGTCAGTGTTATATGCTGGTTAACTCTATTTTTAACACATCTTTAAAATTTCTTGGACTCTTTTTTTTTATTATGAGAAGCGTACTTAATCATCATACGATAATTCTTGAGTTCAATGTATATCTGTAGAATATACTGAACAAAATTCTTTATGACTATCCATATAAAACGTTATTGAATTCAATATATGTGCCAAAACAACATTCTACGCAAGACTTCTTGAGTTTGATATATATGTAGAACAACTACTCAAAATTTTGTTCGAGTTTAATGTATGAGTCAAACAACATTCTATACAACATTTCTTGAATTCACTATATATGCTAAACAACTACTCACATTTTTGATATTGAGTTTAGTGTATATGCGAAATAGCATTTTATACAATATTTCTTGAATTCGGTATATATGTGGAATAAGTATTCATAATTTTATTCTGGAGTTTGGTGTATATGCTAAATAGTATTCTACACAATATTTTATTGAGTTTGGTATGTATGCTAAACAATTGTTCATAATTTTGTTCTTGAGTTTGATATATGTATTAAACAACACTTTACTCAATATTTCTTGAGTTTGATATGTACGCCAAACAATTACTTACAATTTTGTTCTGAAGTTTGACGTATATACCAAATAACATTCTTTTTTTTCTTTTTTTTTACATGCATGTTTGATGTAGTTTCATACATGTTACAGTTCACGCATGACTCTTACATGCATGTTTGGTGGTTGCATGTTCCTCTTTTATGCATATTCAGTACGTTCAAATCCGTTACATGTATGGTTTAGTATATGCATGTTTGATGCATTCACATGGTTGGTACATGCATTTAGACATGGAAAACGGACCGGGTCGGTCCAGGCCCGCCCGCCCCAGCCCGGATCTGGCTTATTAGGCCCGCTGGATAGGCCCATTTCGGCCCGCGGGAACTGGCCGGGTCGGCCCACGCTGTGCGCGGAAAATGACAACCGACCCTGCCCGGATGCGGGCCATGGGCCGTGCTGGGCCCATGGCCTGTTGCGGCCGGTCCAATCCGAATTCCATGTCTACATGCATTCATCACCATACACATATCTAACTATATTCATCACTGTACATGCATTCATCATTGTACAGTTATGTTTTACAATTGGATCAAAGCATACATATGTTTGTTACACAAATCACATATATATTGTGACCTATGTAATTACTCTTGTAAGAAAACAACAAATGAGAAAGATCCAACCACTCAAAAGTTGACACACTAAGCAAGTAAAATATCAAGCTAAAGTAGGATCATCCAATAAACTCATAGATACGAAGTTGTTCTAACCGTGAAGGTTGACTCTCTTAGATATAGATGTTACACTAAGCGAGTGAAAAATCAAACTAAAGCAGATTCCTCCAACAGTGATCTAGTTTTTGATCGTTTCTTTAATCAGCTGTGTCATAATAGAGTGCTCCTTTCGCGCGCTGTTACCCATTCTCTGTGTCCTTCTTTTGTAAAATAGACAAGCCGTCTAGTTGATCTTGCCTTTTGCTTCTAGTTAATTATTTATTTCAAATCAGGCCATGCTAGAGTTAATAGGTGGTATCTCTTCTCGATCATGTCCTGGAAAGAGTTTCATTTTTCTAGTCTTCACATAGACTTTGAACATTTCTGGTATTCCCGCTCGGCCACCTCCATCCGTAGCTTCTTCTCGATCTAGCCTAACTCGTTTGACCTCATCCTTCCGGACAAAAAGGACCCTTCCCCACCTCTTCATACCAGGCAGCATTAGCGGTGACGTGTGGGATGACCAGGTGCATGGATGAACTTGACCCTCACCCCAAGCAACGATTGGTGTTTACGTTACATCTGCCGCATCAGAAGAAGTCGTGAGTAAACCATTCAAGTGCTGCTCACTATTACGAGATTGTGGCACATAGTCGCTCCCACACGCACAACATATGCCATATGATTCACAGGGACTCCTCTGGCAGCCGTGGCCCATGGCACCGTTTGGTATGGAAGCTAAACGTGTGATTATAAGCCACCGAAATGTCAAGTGCCACAGATACTTTGTAAAATATTAATCAAATATTTATTACTCTTATCTTAAAGAAGTCAAAAGTTGAAAAAAAAACAAGGCTATTGTCCCATTAACTTTCTAAACAATAGTTACCAGATAATTTTCCAATGTCTAACTATTAGACTTTGTCCTACTCTCAATTCTATATTAAATAATTCTCAACGTGTTTTTCTTACAAAGACGTAATATTAGTAACTGTTTCGTTGTAGTTCAAGAAACTCTTTACCTTACGCACACGTTACAAATCCCTAGGCTTAAATTAAATTTTAAGAAGACTTTTGACAATATCGATTAAGAATTTTTTATTGACACACTTAAAGGGATGAGATGTAGAGATAAATGGAATGAATGGATTAAGTATGTATCATATCGATAAAAAATTTCTATTTGGTAAATGGCTCCCCTAAGGACTTCTTTAGAACTTCAAATGGCCTCAGACAAGGTGATCCATTGTCTTGATTACTGTTTATTATGGCCACCTACATTCTTAACAGAATGTTGGTATTAGGAAAATAGAATAATCTTATCAGGAGAGATCAATACCTTCATTATGGGCCTAAAGTCTTAAATATACAATATACTAATGATATCCTACTATTTATAACTCTAAGTGAGAATTGTATTATTAACCTAAAAAAAACACCATGTTTTTTTCAAACCATTTCAAGTCTAAAAATAAATTTCAATAAATCCTCTCTTACTAGGTTTAGAGTTCTAGATCAATTGATTGATAGATTTTGTTCTATTTTAAGATCTACTTTCACATTTCTACTAATCACATACTTGAGATTGCCTTTACATTATACAAAAGCCTTTTATAGTGATTGGTCGCCTATGTTGGATAAAATCACAACCAAATTAGACACTTGGAAGGTTAAATATTTATTCATTAGAGATAAACTTACTTTGCTCAATTTATTATTGTCTACCATCTCTACTTACTATTTGTCTATTTCTCATCTACTCAAGAAGGTGAAATTGGAAATTGATCGCATTCGTCGACATTTCCTAGGGAAATCCAATTCCACAACTCATTTAGGCTACTGCTTGGCTAAATGAAAAAACATTTGTTGGAACAGAGAACAAGATGGGTTAGGAATAATTAACATTAAAAATTTCAGTATAGTTTAAAAATGTAAGCTACTTTGGCAATTGTTTGCATATAAATTGCATCTTAAGTGGCCTATTCTAATTAAAAGCAGATATTTTTCTTTTAATAACAATGGCACTTTACTTAATGTGGCCCCTCATAGGGTCTCTTCCCTTTGACATGAATTAAAAAATTGTTTCCCCATGATTAACTTGTTATCCTCATTTTCTCTAAATGATGGGCAAAAATTCAATCTTCTAAGAAAACAAATAGATAGATAATAATACTTTGAAATGCACTTAACCTTATTTGTATTCCTTATCTAATAATAAGAAATATAAAGTTGAGAAAATGTTTATAAATTATTATGATAGGTAGCTAGATATCTTCTCAATGAATAGTAACAATTCTCTGAGTTCTTTTCACTCTTCACCTAAGCTATAGGAATTTATAGATATAATGGATTCTATACGTTATTCGGTGGAGATGATATCTTAGAGTGAAATTTAACTCTAAATAAGGAATTTTCTATTAAGAGTTGTTATGACTTTTTGAATGATGGTGGTCTACGATCTAAATTTAAGAAGAGTATATAGAAATCTGTAGTCTCCTTAAAAATCAAAGTATTTGCTTAACTTGCAACACATGATAAAATTCTTTCTAGATCTAATTTAATCCGACGAGGGTGGGTTAGTTCACCACATTATGAGTTGTGTGGTCATAACTTGGAAATTACTAAACATATTTTCTTCCATTGCCCTATGTGTCCAAATATCTAGAATTTTTTCTTAAATAATATTGCCTGTTTGAATGATGCTTATATTTCTGGAATTTTCTCATTCTTCAAGATGATAAAGTTTAACATTAATTTGAAAGGCAGGAATGCTCTTGTGTCTACAATCCTTTGGAGTATATAGCTTAATAGAAACTCTATTATTTTTAGGCAGCTTGGTAAAAATCTATCTTCAATTTTATATCAAATATTGTATCTTACATCTAATTGGACAGAAAACCTTTTCACATGTCAAGGATCAACTACTTCATCTATCTGCTTGGAACATTAGAGGCATGGGCAGCAGTGGGAAAAAAAGAGCTATACGAAATTTGGTTAGATCTAACAAATGCAATATCATTATTATTAGTGAAACTAAACTTGCATCCTTTTCCTCTAATCTTCTAAAAAATATAGGAGGAGGTTTAATTAATCAATGGTCTTTTCTTCCCTTACTGGGCGCCTCTGTGAGAATTCTTATTGGTTGGGATGATAATATGTTTAAACTTTGTAATACCATTATTGCAACATACAGTATTTCTTTGTCTTTCATAAATCTCTCGGATAACTTTGAGTGGTGGCTCACAGGAGTATATGGTCCTTGTAATCCAAGACTAAAGAGGAATTTTATTGAGGAATTGGAGTCTATTAGTGACAAAGTTAATCAAAATTGGGTCATAGGAGGAGACTTCAATATAATAAGATTTCCGGATGAACATTCTTCTAGGTGTGGCATCTCATCTTATATGATGGGTTTCAATGATTTTATTGAAAATCACTGCCTAATAGATATTCCTCCTAACAATTGTAAATATACTTGGTCAAATTTTCATACTCAACCTACTATGGTTAGACTAGATAGATTCTTGATCTCCACTGGCTGGGCAGACAAATATCCTGATTCCTTTTGTTTGGGAAAACTAGGGTAATCTCGGATCACATCCCCATTACAATCATCACTATCCCTTATGATTGGGGTTCTCCTCCTTTTAAGTTCTACAAATCTTGGTTTTTAATTGAGGGGTTCTCCACCTTCATAGAACAATGTTGGCGTAAATCCTCAACCACCTGTTTGTCAATATCACTTGTGGCCAGATTTGCTTATAGATTAAAATTCCTGAAAAAACAAATTATCCTTTGGATTGGCCCTATTAGGGAACAAAGAAAAGACAGATTGAAGGCAATTGAATCCCAAATAACATACATAGACTCTGTGGTGGAGTCCTTTAAAAATCAAGAAACATTTCGGAATAAACTGAGAGCCCTCAAGGATGAGCACTTTAAACTTTTATAAGAACAAGAAGCATACTGGAAGCAAAAATCCAGGATTCAATGGCTCAAAGAAGGTGACCTTAACACAAAATTCTTTCATAACATGGTAAAACATCGAAAAAGAGTAAATGCAATTCATTCTCTATATATTAATGGTATTCTGGAACAATCTCCATCTTTAATATGTAAAGAGATAGAGAATCACTTCATTTGACAATTCAATAAGCCAAATAAAATAATACCTTCTCTGAATTGGGACACTCTGGTGCCAAACAAAATTCTTAATCCAAATATTTTGGAATACCCATTCTCAATGGAAGAGATACATCGAAGTGTTGGATCATTGTCTGGGGAGAAAGCCCCTAGCCTAGATGGTTTCCCTCTTTGCTTCTTTCAACACTTTTGTGATATCATGAAAGTTGACATATTAGATATCTTTCATAATCTTTATTACACTACTGATCTAGAATATCTGGTTCACATTAATCAGACTTTTATTTCTCTTATTCCTAAAAAAGAGGGTACTAAAGAGGTAAAGGATTTTAGACCTATTAGTTTAGTAAACAGTCTTTATAAAATTATAACAAAGACTCTAGCAACGAGATTCACTCCTATTCTTAACAATATCATTGACAATTCTCAATGTGCCTTCCTTTCTGGAAGATACATAGGAGACAGTTTCCTAGTCGCGTAGGAAATTGTGCATTATATGAAAGTGAATGGTATTCGGGGTCTTATCCTTAAATTGGATTTTGAGAAGGCTTTTGATAATGTTAATTGGGACTTCT
>JAMKQA010006661.1:0-19416 GCA_024699735.1 Posidonia australis
GAATTCAATATTATAATTTAATCATTGTTCATTACAATATATGTTATGTTTGTTTTTTATAATCAGAAGATATAACGACGAGCAAGAAGAAGATTTGGCAAGTGATGATGAAGATGATTTCGAGGAGTATAGACGTCGTCGTCACTTTATCCATGCATCATCCTCAAAAGGTAAAGGAAAGCAAGTTGGTTCCCGAAGAAAGTGATATGTAATATATTGTTTTGCCTTGTATTATATTTATCGACTTGTATTAAGATATTTTAGTGTTGTATTAGCTAATTTTTTGTAAAAATTTTGAATGTGTAAAATCTTATGATATATAATCGAATGAATTTTTTTTATAAAATCTATATATGTGTACGAATAATGTACTTGTGAATGTATTTGAATGTCATTTTACTAGGTATTTGAATGTCAATTCTATAATGTATTGTTTTTTTTTAACTGCCTAGTATTAACGAGGACATTTCCTCGCTATATGTTCGCAAAATTAACGATATTTAGCGAGCACTTAGCGAGCAAGTTGCGAGGGAATGTCCTCGCAATATACTCGCAATTTCGTCGCTAAAACTGGAACGACGATACAATCTCATGATATTTAGCGAACATTTACCGAGGAATTACGAGGATCTAGCGAGGATATTACGATGAACTATTTCCCCGTAATATCCTCGCTAAATGTACACGAGCACTATGTAACTCGTTAAACCAATATTGCGAGGATATATACTCGCAGTATTGATTTAACGAGTTACATATCTACGAGGATAATTATTCTTCGCTATGTCCTCGTTAATCTTTGTAATGAGGAATTAGCGAGGAATATTGTCCCTGCTAATTATAGATTTTCTTGTAGTGTAGGCGATACTAAAGACCTAATAAGGACATGGCTAGAACTTTATGAGGACATATGTCCTTACAAAATCTTATTTTTCTAGTAATGTTTGTTGACTTTGAAAGCAAAAAAAAAAAGGTGAAGAATTTTTTTTTAGTCATGAGAGATTAAATAAGCATTACTCTAGAATTACATGCACCTTTAAATTTTTTACTCTATGTTCTATTATCCACACTCTTACGGAAATATTCATGTTTTACACAAACAATATCCAATCTATTACGTTCGACAATTTATTGCTTCAGATAAAATATTACTCAGTCAATTATGGAACAATATTCAAAAGCACATTCAAATATTACTTTTAAAATTTGGAGAAGTACCTATACAATTCTAGAATACCATTCATACAAACTTCGTATACGAATCATAAAATCTAAAATAAATACTGACTCGATTTTAGAATAACATTTTTCTACAACTCATCCCTTCCCATTAAAAATCTTAATCCACCACCGTTACCGGCGTCGAAGACTTCATGTTTGCGAAAAAGTGTGATGGAATAGATGTGATTTTATTAAGTGTAATATTTTTTAATGCAAAACCATAAATCTTTTTTTTTCCCTATCATCAATTCTGATTCCAACAAATCTCCAACAATGAATCTGATTCCAATTTACACCATCCATCTCAAATAGTACAACAGTATGGTGGGAGTTTGGAGCATAGTGTAGCACCATCGTCTCCAATTCTTATTAGGTACCTTCCCTGGTATTACAAAAATTACATTGTATAGGCGCTTGATTTAAAATCATTGGAACCACTCTAGGAAAATCCAATCTCAATGAAAATACTGAAGAGTGGAATAACTATTGTGTACTTATTTTCTATATTCTTGCTTAGTTTACTTTACTCTATTTTTTTTCTTTCTTTTTTCTTCTTTCTCTCAAGTCCAAGGAAACCACCCTCATATCTGTCATGTCCATCAAGGAGAACTTCCTCATCAGCTTCTATAACATGAACGTACATCTTTCCTGTAAATCGTTTTTTTTTTTTGTAATCGGTAGTTAGTATTTCTTTCTTGTAAATCGTTAACAAAAAAAAAAAAAACGTACACCTTTCCTGTTCTTTCAACTCCAAGCGAGAAGTGACGTCAAAGGAGTCGACAATGGCATCTTTGGCAGTAGTAGGCTAACAAAGGAGGAGACGAAGAGAGAAAAGGATATATTTCTATATAGTTGAGTATTTACATCTTTTTCTTTTCTTTTTATAAAACAACATTTCTATCAAAAACAACATAGTGACTAACAATAATAAACGAAAGTACTAAAATAAATGATTTTATAATTAAAGATACTAAAATATTAAATAGGTGTAGTTGAAGATATCATTAAGATAATTACTTTAACAAAAATTGTATCTATCTGATTATATATTCCATAGATATATGATCCCATACAAGACCATAAATCTTTTTTTTTTCCCTATTATCAATTCTGAAACACAAGTCAACAGATGTCAACTATTGGAGAACAAAGATTACAAGGACATGTGGAAAAACAGACAAAATCAGCATGAAATCGTCTTTAGGCTATTGCAGTACTCTTCTTGTCCCGATGAATGAACTTCCTATGGTAATAAACTGCTTCAGACATCCCCTAACCAAATTTATCAAATGCTTCCTCTTGTTGGACAACAGACTCCAAATAGCAAAACCAGAGACTGGTGAATGGAAAACTTGTTATGTCCATATGAGTAAATTTACTAGACATACCTGTTAATAAGATGTCCTGAGTTCTTCAAGAAAAGCTGCTTTCTCTTTGAGATTTTTGAGTTGGGGGGAATGAAGCCTGGTCCGAAACAACAAGTATTTTCTCACGATGAAACATGAGGTCTAATGGTTTCGAACCAGACAACATTCCTCTCAAATCTCTCAAGACAGACGTAGGAGGAGAACGAGGAGCAAGAGCAAGCGTTTAAATGACAAAGAGTGTCCTTGATTTGCCATCTTAACTTGAAGAGAGGACTAGCAAATATTCCTTTCTGCATCATATGGGACAGCATACTGCCTTTTCAGACTTAAGACCAGGTGCTTAGAAGATCTGTAACCTTAAACGCAATAAATTCTCATAATCTGTGAGGCCATTAATTTCACTTTTCAACTGACTAATCCGGATTGTTTAATTATATGGCTGAATAGTTTCGTTAATCTAGTTCATAAGCTTCAGGAACACACTTGAGTACTTTTCTTTTTCTACTTCTTTAGCTGAAAGATTCTGATTTGGTTAATGATATTTATGAACTCTTTGGTGACCAGTAGCGTAGCAAGCAGTCTCATTTCCATACGCCCCCTAAACTATCAAGAAATTTACCTAAAATATAATTATTCACATAGGTCACGTATCATTGGTTTATTTGAGAGGCAGTATCAAATTCAGCCAAAATTATAATGTGCAAACAGAAGTGATCTTACAAAAGAAATTCATGAGATTACAAATTCTAATATTAAGCAATTAAAAGGTCTGACTTCATTAGGATCTTGACATGGAGTGTTTTATTCCCAAGCAAAGCATATTTCTTTTTTGCTTGCCACTTGCCAAAGAGAAGGCAAAATGAGGCTCACAAGAAGAGAACTTTCATTAGTGGAAGTATACCGCAAGTTATTATTATTCCAAACTTAAATGTCAAGCTACAAGGAAATGACAGAAAACACATCTATTATAGGAAATAAGGAATAGACTACTGAATTAAATCTTTTAGTCTCTCTTAGACGTAGAATAAGAAAATTAGGAATAAATAAAAAATGATATTAGTTTTCTAATAATATTGCTATTTTTATTCTATTTTTTAAGTTACTTAACGAAATTACTATTTCAATTTTACTTTTATTCCAAATCCAAACATGAACTTCGTTATCTGCAGCAAAGAAAAAAAAATTGGTTGGCGGAATGCATACAAGTTAATCAATTTAAATGCATTCAAGTCGTTGGGGTTAACCTTGTATTATCTTCGAGACATGAATGATTCCCGCAAAAACTATAGTTTTTGACGAGTTCACATGTCAGATTATTTCTGAAGCCAAACTCCCACTGTGGAAATTGACTCATGGTCATTACAATTCTATATGAATTTAGCCAATATGATCTATATTCGTGTCACGTCGAACAAACGAAATAACTTCACCTGCTCAACTTGATTGAACTTAAAAATTAAACAACACCAGATAAACTCACCAACCTATCTAACAACTTTAGATCAAC
Source organism: Posidonia australis (assembly GCA_024699735.1). Lineage (NCBI taxonomy): Eukaryota > Viridiplantae > Streptophyta > Magnoliopsida > Alismatales > Posidoniaceae > Posidonia > Posidonia australis. Next base: position 4,096 of record JAMKQA010006661.1, read on the forward strand.
AGTGAAATCCCGTTGAAGACGTTTTTAAAAACTGCCCAAAGAATGCCTATATAAGTATCCAAACGAAAAAACCAAAGCAACTTCAAACATGTTCTGCTTGAACACAACAAAGCAAGCAGTCTGAGCAGAGCTTAAATTCCAAGGTTTAGAACAAGCTTAAGAAAATTTTACATAGTTCTCCATAGAAAAGAACCGGGGGAAAAGAGAAGAAAAGAGATTTGCGACCACTACAGAACCCCCATTAAAGGATTGTTCCAGCTCATATTGATCAAGCTAAATTTACATTTAATAACACATTGATCATACAGTTCCGGAGACGTAATAGTAGCATTGTTGACAGCAATAATTAGCATGTGGACTCTGTGATACATGGAATTGCAAGACAAAGGGCCTGACACACTATTCCACTGTTATACCACCATTTGTCTCAATAGCCACTTCAACAGGAACATGTTCTGGGATGTGTATCACAGGTTTTGCATTCTTTTTATCTTTAGAAGCAGTGTTGACATTCCTAACACCAATCTTACCCTTCTCTTCCTTGCGACTTCCAAGGCTGTGACGACCCATTCGACCATGATTGACACTTGTGTTGTCTGCTGGTGCAGCAGTGGCTGCATCACTGCAGCTCTTCCTTCGGCCAAACTTTGGCGATTTAGCACGGGTTGGAGGTGGCTGACAGAAAAAGAAATTCACTTCAAGCCACAAATTAGAATGTAACAAAAGAACACAAAAAACATAAGAATCAGGTTTTCTTTTAGGAGTCGTTAGGGAGAGGCATCAAGTCACAAATTCCATACCTTTTTCAGCTCCACCTTAGGAGGTGGCCCCTCGTGGTAAAAGCTAGGAATGGGGTTTGCTTTAAACATCAAGCTCTTCCTCAGTTGTTTGAGAGCTGCCTCCCGCTCCTCCTGGAAAGTCAGGTGAAACAGAAGTTAATGTGTTTGCCATGTTCCTCTTTGGATACCAATAATATGATCATTTCATTTCTTCCCTTTTAATCAAAAGGATTGTTTTTTGCATTTTATTAGATTTTTTGAGAAATTAAAATCCAATTACAAAGCAAGGAATTCATACTTCTGGATTCAGCTAAAATCTAGTCAAAAACGAAAAAGAAACTGAAACATCACATTTAAATTGGATACACATTTAAATTGGATATGAGCTTTGTTCCTCACTCTGTATAACTAGCTTGAATGTCAAACATTAGAGCCTCTGACCAAAAATTCTTGATATCAATAATGTTTCAGAAAATTGTAACTCATCCAGTGCAAAAGCCTTTTAGTAACAATAAATACTGTCAGTTTGATCATTTCCTACTACCACTTCTTATTTCAAATGTTTTCTCCAATTCATGTGGATCCAAAATACTTGGATGTGTAGTGCTTACTATTCAATAATTAAGAAGCTGGAGTAAGACTCCAGCAACAATGAACTGCATATATAAGCTGATTACACTGCAAGGGTGCTCAATAGATGATCAAGCAAGAATCGAGCATCAGATCATATCTTTGATGGTCTAATAGAAGCTTGTCACAGCTCACACTCGCACAAAGAAGAAAAGCATTACAATGGAAAATAGTACAAGAACAAGGAAAGCTGGTATTCCACGATACTTGAAAGTGATGAGACACATCAAACACAAGCAGGTAAAATCTAAATTTTCTTCTGTCAATATGCTATAATTGATGTTCAAGATGATACTTAACCTACATCTCAGAGCAGACTCTAATGGGAAATGCAGAGCAAGTTCCAGAATAGGATTAACTAATGTGATAGCAGCATAGGGTGTGGACAATGATGTAAAAGGATGCACGCTTATGCAGCAGCTACTTTTTACTGAAGTATAATTTAAATTGGATTTGTATTCATGCTCAATCTGATACATTGATGCCTGAATTTTATTAGTGAAACTGGTCATTTATAATTATCACATCTGTTTAGATTCTATATAGTCATATTGATTTCCTTAGAATTTGAGGTTTTATAATAAAATCCTTCTCCTCTTGCTCAAGAAACATAAAAATATCTATTTGTAGAAAATCTCTGACATGATATAGCCACCCATGTTTCATCAAACCATTAAATTAGAATACTCCTTGAACAAAACATTTTTAGATTTCATACATGTCCACCACAAAGACTAATTGGCTAATATCACAATGTGAGCTAATTGTTGGGATAGAGTTAACACCTTAGGATCTATTAAGAAATTAAAATGTAATAACACAACCTTTGCAATAACTTCAGGAGTTCAGGGTCTTATTACAGTGGTTAAGATAAAAAATATATGAGCTAGTCTTACAGGAACTACAACTGTTGCTGAAAGAGGACGGTGGAAGGAGGCTGGAGCTGGTTGATTCACGACCATGGTTCAGGTTAGTCCAGGGAACTCTAAAGCTCTTTATTTAAAACAAGGTAACAGACTTCTTATCAATCAATCAATCTTTAACCTTTTTTTACTTCCCTAAATTCTACTCCAGTACTAACTCCAGCTCTCTTTTTCTGTTTTCATCTCCTTTGTTTAACTTTTTTTCCTTCCAATAAAATTACCATTCATCCTTTCTTTACCTTTTCTTGAATCATAACAATTATTATCACGACCTAACGACCACAGGCAAGAAGAGGCCATGTCATAAACCATAACAGTTCACAGAACAAGCAAGGTATACTACCTTACAGCAATCCCGACATTTCTCCTATACTTGAACATTGTCAATATGAGATAAAAGTTATGCAGCATTAATAAATGAAATGGCAGTAAGCCTCAAAAAGGCAAATGCTTACAATGTCATGGTACCAGATCTCTATGCTCTTCATCTATGTTACCCAGGTATGGCAAGGATATGACATTTTTAAGTATCCAGTGCATATTTTACATTAAAAATAGAAGAATCTAGTACGTTACTGCATCTATTTTGAAGAATCCAGGTAACAAGCTCTTCACTTTCATATCCCTATAAAAAGTACCGATCAAACTAGAACATACTAGTGAACAAAAAAGAACTTTATGACTGAGAATAACTCTGTAATTTTAGTACTTGGGTTAAATTCCTGAACATACTCTAGATTTGCATAACGGTCAACTTTCCAAATGCATAGTGGGATGATGCTGAAATTCATACATTTCTATACAGACTCACATACCTGAAGAAAGAAGAAAAAACAGGCACTGAATATACAAACCTTTGTTCTAGCTTCATTTTGATTTCGCTCAGCTTCCAAAGCTTGGTGCTTCTCCTCTAATTTTGAGTAAAACTAAGATTTATAACATTGAAAAACTCAAGATTTATTTGATAGATATTAGACAAAAGTACTCATGATTTGAAAAAAAAAACACAAAAGATATACCTCCCTTCTTTTCTCTGCACGTTCATTACATCTAAATGTAGGAGCTGAAGGCACAGTAATCTTAACTTTCGCTGTTTTTACAGTTGAAGTAGTTCTACAAATGCTCAGGAAAGTTTTAAACTAGTTCTTATAAGCATAAAAGATGTAAAAACAACATAACTTGGAATTTAATGAGGATACGAAGAAGCAACAGAGCATGCATCTTCATCAGGATGCTTTGCAATATCAAAAGGTGGAGCCTCTTTTGACACGGCAGGAGAACTAGCCTGGAAAACTAGTAACATAAATTAGCACCAACATAAAATTTAGCAAGTTAAAAGATTTCACATGTACTGCAGTTGTGACATAAGAAAATAGACAACATATAATTTTCATTAGGGAAGGATACCAATATCGGGACACAAAAGAATATAACCGAATAGTATTCTACCTGAGTCTTCTTCAACCTGTTTGAATGTCGTGCATTATCTACACTAGCTGGTCTGATTCCAATTCTAGCAACAACAGAACCACCAGAAGGTCGAGCATCCGTTGCACGCTTTTCAGTTGTAAGAGCAAATGGTTGTGGAACAGTGCTGCGTTGGCATCCATTTCCAGAGTTCAAAGGCTTGGATGGTGGTTTACCAAGAAGAACTGATTTTTGGTGATTATTTTGCCTGCTAGATTCACTGCATGTTCTCTTGTCTGTTGATGAAACAATTAAACTTGAGGTTTCAACACAAAGCATTTCTTGCTCTTTGTGATAGTTCTCATCATCACAGCAATCTCCAACATTTTCAGCTGGGCGAGGAGAATTAGCGATGCCATTGGTAGTCTCGAATTGATTTGCACCATCGTCCTTATTTGCGTTGCAGGAATTAGAACCAATAACAACACAATCCGACTCATCATCCATAGACATATCTAGAACCTCCTTGCCCATTGTCTGCATGAAACAATGTAAAATATACATTGTGCTCAATGGAAACTCAAAATGAAAAGAATATGTGATCTGTATCCATAATATGCAGAGGATGATTCACCCATAACAAAATTAACCAGCTCAATTGCAGACACAATTCTTTGCTAGAATGATCCCTTATTCCTAATTAGCATCCTTTTTTAGCAGACAGGAAGAGACTTTTATTGATGAAAAGACTAAAATAAGAAAGAAAAAACTTACACAAAAGCCCAAGGTGAAAGAAAGCCATAAAGCAACAAAAAAGGAAAGATCTGAACATGAAGAAAAACAACAAAAAAGGCAAATGAAGCAGGAAGTTCATCAAGTATACATAAAGGTACAGATTCATTTACAACTAAAGATCCTAATGTTACTTCTAAACCAAGGAAAAAACCTATAACTCAGGGAAGATGCTAACATTTAGCCTAAGGTGATATGATGATCCACAGTTGTAAAATAATTAAAGAATAATAGGATGGCACAATAAAAAAAGTCTTATAATTAAAATACAGAAAGGTTGATCATGTTAAGAAATCATAAATTAGTACAGTGAAATATGACATTAAATAGCTAGCTACTCAAGAAACAAAAGAAACTATCACCAAAGGAGATGATGATTAAGCATGAATTACAGATTTTACATTTCAGCGTAAATTGGAACTATTCTCACCATGATACCATCACGCACATGGAATGCACAAATAGATAACACTGTAGCATACTGAGTCTGAAATTCTGCAACACTGTGTTCATGCTTTTGCTAAATTTACTTCTTTTTTGACAGTTTTTCAGTTCATTAAGCTTGAAAATGAATTGAGTAAATTTACAATTGCTTTGGGCGGAAGAGATTCCGAATGAGAGTTTTAAGTTTCTCCTGCAGAAATTTCCATCAAAAGACGAAGGGAGAACTTGTTCTAATTTTTTTTAAAGAGAAGGTAATTTTGGTAAAAGTTCTGATAACAAGCCGAATAGCAATATACATGATTAAATACTAATAAAGTTGTCGTCAAACTAAAACAACCACTATTTCAGTTTACTTCTGAATATGTTTTCTTAGGCTACTAAAAGTGCAGAAAATAATTCCAATCTTATAACAACTAGGCACATCTATAACATGTTCAACAATTCTGATTGTTAGAATAACTGGGAATGTATTTTATGGTTAAACGGATTATTGGATATTAGTATATCCATGGGATGTCTAATACCTACATATATGTAATCCTCACTAATCAATAGATCTTATCTTGATTTTCTCTCATAACATAGTACCAGAACACTGGGAGAAACCACAAAAAAACCCTAACCGCCTACCACCACCGTACTGACCGCTGACCGCCGCCTGTCCTACGCCGAACGTGACCTACCGCCCTCCCGCTGCCCCCCAAACTTCCCGCCTGCGTGCCCCAGGGCAACTTCCATCGCCGACAGGCCCGTACATGACCTGCAGTCCACTACCGACCATCCAGCCAGCCGTTCCGCCGCAGTCGCCGACCGTACCACGTCACCGGTGAATGCTACGTCACCGATGATGCCTAGTTGCCTCTCTTGTTCACTTGTTAGGGCAGTCCAGCCCTTCCTGGTCGTGTTTTAGGTCCTTCTCCAGTCTCCAGTTGACGTTGTGTGGGGATACGTCACATCCACACACCGTGGTGAGCAGTTAGTCTATTTTTTTCGTAGTTTTCAGACCATCTATTTGTGATTCACTACTGAAAATCAGTGATGATGTCATCTCATAATTCGTTTGTTAAAAACACAAGTGGTACCTCTGAAAAACTCTTTGACCCTAACTATCATCTATGGTCTCAGAGTTTTGAAACATTTGTTTTGACATATAGAAAATTGAAGCACTTTACCGATCCTCCTCCGAACATCAAATCTGAGATTTATGAATATTGATTGGCCGATGATGCGGCGGTTATTACTTGAATGGCTAACGGTATGGAGCCTTTTGTTGCGCGTGGTGTCATATCATTGCGGCCAGCAAAGAAGATTTGGAATACCCTTCGACTCACCTATGGACATGAGAAGAATATTTCCAGAGTCTGTGAGATTTATGAGCAGCTTTTCACTCTACGGTAGGGAGACAGATCTGTCCAAAATCTCTTCACTGATTTTCGAGCCTTACTGGAGGAGTTGGATGTTCATCAGCCTCTGACAGTTGATATCACCCGCTTGCGTCAGTACCGTGAAGAATTAACGGTTACTGTGTTTCTCTCCGCCCTGAATCCAAATCTCAGTTCACAAACTCGAGGACAGGTACTGACTGCTGATGTACTGCCAGATCTTCATACCACGTTCAGCAAGGCTATACAGGTATCTACTGCTACTTCTCATACAGTGTTAGAGCCTTCTGCCATGACGGCCACCCGTGGACGTGGACGTGGAGGTGCCGAGGACGAGCTCGTGGCGATACCAGAGGACGACCACGTTGTACACACTGTGGACTATCAGGTCACCGAGTTAAGCGATATTGGGATATTATTGGTCGTCCTCAGACAGCTAATGTTACTACAGAGGCCCCTGTATCTATTGCTACTACTGAGTAGCCGACATTCACTGTATCACAGGCTGATTACGAGCGACTTCAGCAGCTAAAGGTCACTGACTACACTGCCACGACCACACATGCCAGCACTTCAGGTACTAATGCCCTATTTACCTCGAGATACTCCTCTTGGATCATTGATTCCGGTGCCTCCTCCCACATATCAGGTACTCATAGTTTGTTTACACAACTATCCCAGCTATCTGATATTCAGACTGTCGCGATTGCTGATGGCCGAACTTGCCCAATTTCTGGTGAAAGGGTGATCCACGCCTCTTCACAGTTACCACTTGAGAATGTCCTTTTTGTCCCTGATTTCCCTATAAATGTATTGTCTATTAGTCTTATTACAAAACAACTAAGATGTTGTGTGGCCTTTTCCCCTTTTCACTGTACCTTTCAAGATTTGCAGACGAAAATGAGGATTGATTTGGACCGTGATCGAGGAAATGGAGTGTACCTGCTAGTTCGTGATGAGATTCCTCAAGGCTTGACTTCTACAACATCTATCGTTGAGTCCACTTCCTTGTGGCACAATAGACTGGGACATCCCTTTCATCAGAAACTCCAGCAGGCCTTACCGTGGCAGTCCGTGTCTCGTTTTAATTGTGCATCATGTCAGTTAGGTAAGCACCATCATGCTTCGTTTAAACAGATGCATCTTGTGTCTAGTAGCACAGCATTCGAGTTGGTTCATTGTGATGTATGGGGTCCATCTAGAGTCCAGTCTGTGTCGGGTCATAGGTACTACGTTGTTTTTGTTGTTGATTTTTCTCAAGTGTCCTAAGTATATTTGTTAAAAGATCGAAGTCATATTCCTGATGTACTCAGAAATTTTCTTAATAAAATAAAGAATCATTTTCATGTGACTCCTAAGTTTTTGAAAACTAACAATGCACTTGAGTTCATGCATTCTAACATCACTTTATGTGTACTCCATTGGGTATCATCCATCAAACATCATGCCCTCATGCCTCACAGCAAAATGGGATTGCAGAACGTAAACATAGGCACATTCTAGATGTCACTCGTACACTTATGATACATATGCAGGTTCCAAAACATCTTTGAGCTGATGCTGTGCTTACAATCACCTATCTTATCAACAGGATGCCTGCTACCCCACTTGGTGGGGAGGTTCCACTTCGTCGTCTACAACCAAAATCCACCTTATTTAGTCTGACACCGAGGGTGTTTGGGTGTGTGGCCTTTGTTCAGGACCTTTCCCCTACGTTGGACAAACTGTCTCTGCATGCAATAAAGTGTGTTTTTGTCGATTATTCGCGAACTCAAAGAGGTTATCGATGTTTTCATCCTCCCACTCGTCGGTATTATGTTTCTGCAGATGTTACTTTCTTTGAATCTGAGCCATATTACAGTGTTCCTCCACCGTCCAGTGTGTCTGCCCCTATTCCCTCGGTTGTCAAGTTGCAACATGCTGATCCTCAGTCTACACCACCTGTTCCACCACCAACTTCTTCATCCTTGCAGGTTTATTGTCAACGGTAGCATCCTCCAGGGCCTCCTCACGACGGACCATCCTCCTCTGCAGATGCATATCCGCCCACCAGTTCCTCAGACATGCCTATAACTCTTCGGAAAGGTACTCGTTCATGTACAGTTCATCATATTTCTCATTTCGTATCTTATGATGCTCTACACCCTCATTTTCGTGACTTTGCCTTGTCCCTTCATTCTCAGACCATTCACAGGAATTACGATGAGGCACTTTCTCTTCCACATTGGAAGACTACTATGGATGAAGAGATTACAGCACTTACTAGTCGTGGCACATGGGAGTTAGTGGCCCGCACTGCTGAGGCTACAGTAGTCACCTGCAAGTGGGTCTATATTATCATATACAAAGCAGATGACAGCATTAACAGATACAAGGCTAAACTGGTTGCTCGAGGTTTTACTCAGACATATGGCATTGATTACGAGAAGACTTTTTCACTAGTTGCTCGCCTAAATTCTATTCGGGTGTTGTTGTCTCTTGCATTGAATAATTACTGGGATATGTGCCTGCTTAACGTCAAGAATGCCTTCCTCTATGGAGATCTGACTGAGACAATCTTGATGGCAACCTCCGGGGTACTTTGCTCAAAGGGAGGATTGTGTGTGCAGATTACGGAAGGCTATCTATGGGCTAAAGCAAAGTCCCAGAGCGTGGTTCGAGAAGTTTAGCCAGGTGGTACTTGATGGTGGTTTTCAGCGATGTGCAGTAGATCACTCAATGTTTTATAGACGCACAGGTGATGGATGTTTCATACTGGCTGTATATGTGGATGACATTCTAGTGACTGGGAGCGATACAGAAGGAATTACAGAGGTAAAGGCCCATCTTCACAGACACTTTGTGACCAAAGATATGGGAAAACCTCGCTATTTTCTGAGGATCGAGTTTGCATATGGACATGGTAGGATGACTCTATCACAGAAGAAGTATGTATTGGACCTCTTAAAGGAGACAAGCCTTCTGGGATACAAACCAGAAAGCACCCTTATCGAGCAGTCACCACCTTTTTGGGATAACAGCTCAGAGCTACTGGAGGATCCTGGTCAATACCGAACGCTGATTGGCAAACTCATTTACTTGACGATGACGCGACCCGATATTTCTTATGTAGTCAGTCTTCTGAGCCAGTTTATGTATGAGCCTAGGAGGGTACACTGGACAGGTGCTCTTCGAGTCTTATCTTATGTGAAAGTGGCGCCAGAAAAGGATCTGGTATACAGGAAAAATAATCACACCAGAGTTGAGGCCTACTTAGATTCAGGGTATGCAGGTGATAGAGGTGACAGAAAATCCACATCCGATTTTTGTATTTATGTAGAAGGCAATTTAGTCACTTGGCGAAGCAAGAAACAAAACGTGGTGTCCAGGTCTAGTGCAGAGGCGGAGTAGAGATCTATGGCTCAGATTACGTGTAAGATATTGTAGATGAAGTCATTGCTTGAGCAACTTGGGTGTAATATTAAGGTGTCTATGTCTATGAGGTGTTATAATCAAACTATGATCTTTATTGCAAACAATCCCACATTTCATGAAAGGACAAAACACATCGAGGTTGACTACCACTTTGTGAGAGATCTGGTTATGAATGGAATTATATCTACTCTATATACGCACTCTACAGAGCAACTAGCAGATATATTCACTAAAGGTCTTCTAGTGGGTGTGTTTGAGTCTTTATATTACAAGCTGGGCATGATTGATATGTATGTTCCAGCTTGAGGGGGAGTGTTAGAATAGCTAAGAATGTATTTTATGGTTAAACGGGTTATTAGATATCCGTATATCCATGGGATGTCTAATACCTATATATATGTAATCCTCACTAATCGATAGATCTTATCTTGGTTTTCTCTCATAACACTGATCTTAGCCATTCAGAGTTTCAAACAAACACTGCATTTTCATATGGACAAACTCTTATAATTAAGGCGAGAAGAGAAATCCAACAAAAAGTGTAAGACGTGGCAGGAAGAGATTTAATTAAAATCTGAAAATGCAGAGCAGCAATCAACCAAGATAAGTAGACTTTTCACAGCCTCACCTTCATACCTATTCTCAAAATAGGTCAAGTTTTAAGAGGGAACCATTAAGGTCAGGATATTATTAGTGGTGCCAAGATGCAATCAAATTGACACTTAAAAGGATGAAAATATCACAGTAGCGTTAAAATTTTGATCCAGCATGCCAATGAAAAGATTCTCTTGAAGGCTAATATGTTGACTGCCGCATTTGAGACTTTAACAGGAAAGTAGAACTACAGTAGATTCAATCATGTAAAGACAGATTAATTTTTGGTGATTCAAAACAAATCAACCAACACTCTTTAATCAAGAGAAAAATAATGAAAACCCCTCATCTTTTTTTGTGGATCAACTCCACTGAGTTCAGTTTGCATAATGCTTCATTTTTCATCATTTCATCACTCTAACAATCCTTTCAATGTTAAACCTTCATGTAAGGGTTCATATCTATAAAGTGTGACTAGAAGTATCACATCATTGGTCTACTGAGAAACTTCATATCAATCATGTGAGATGGATAATTTCTAACATTGTCGTTATGATCCCCTGCCATGATTCATTTGGGTCCCTAAAACAACCATACTAAGTATAAACAAACATGATGACTGATCCTTTCAATTTTGAAGAGAGAAAAATGTAGTCTACTAGCCAATAAGGCATATAGCCTTAGCACTTAAGGCCTAAGCAAGGATCACTTAGATAGCATCCACCAATATGGAAACACAAACCACCTAGATGTCTTTTGAAATGTCATGCGCAAAGTATAAACATGAGGCATAAGCCAAAAGGGGGACTTGAGAGGGAAAAGATTAAGGCTAGCACAAGCGAATGTCTATGAAGCTTACATAAGAATGATACTAATACTATTCAATGTTCTAGAGAATATCGGAAACAGACACAAATGTTCGTGTGTGTGTGTGTGTGTGTGTGTGTGTGTGTGTAGAGAGAGAGACAGAGAGACAGAGAGCCTTCAATCATTTCTTCATTAAATCCCTGTTTAAACCCCATGTAACATTTACATGTGTAGACGTACAATCCATTTGACATGCGTATGACCAACAACATTTATCAAATTACATAAATATATGCAATTAATATTCAACCAAGAGTAATTTAATTCAAATAAATAACATGAATAATGTGCGACAAAGGGAAAAAAACATCAATATAGACAGGTGACACAGGAAAAAACAAACAAGAACGGTAATGTAAACCGTGACACAGGAAAATTTATCATGTAGATTCAATCTGTCTAACAGCCCATGTAGCCCCTAAACAACAACGTCCAAACATGTGTAAACGCTGTTTAAACAGCAATATCAACCATTTTTTAGAACATTGATAATATTTAGAATACTCCTATGCACAAGTGAAATGAGAAAAGAACTAGTGAAGCAATGCTACAAAGCTTTAAGAAAACCAAAGAGGTCAATAAGTCCTAGAGGATGATAAAATTAAAATTGAAGTGGCCAAATATATTTATCAATGTGATTACTAAACTGTACCTCCAACGTGTATTTCAATCAAATGCTAAATTGAGTGACAAACCACTCATTCATATAAGGAGTTAAACATAATCTGCCTGTAACGCTTGAACTCCAACTAAAATCACAGAAGAATGGTTTTTCTAGGGTTTCATGAGATTTTCAATTCATGTCTCAACAAAAAAGGAAATTGAAATGGGAATTTTTCTTGTTTGTGAAGGTAATGTTTAACCACGTTATCATATAGTTATTTATATTATGAGCAGTGTTAAAGTTTCAACTGCAAATTTAAGGTAAAACGACAAAAAGAATTCCTTCGAAACAAGAAGAAAACCGAAAAAACTCACACACGAAGAGATGCTCACAATGCCAACAAACACGGGATAGAGATAAAAGAAACTTACCCGATTCAACTCCCCCATGAAACGAATCCTAAATCCTTAACTCATATCCTTCAAACCAACACCCATTGAGCGGCCCAAAAAAAAAAAAGATCGAAAAATCTGACCTTTTCCTTCGATCTAACAAAATTGCAGCGACCCCCGAACTACATTCCAGAAAATACCCCAACTCTAGACCAACCTGACCTCTAACTCACACGTCAAAACCCAAAAAAAGGGCCTTTCATTTCCGCCGCCCCCCTCCCAAAAAAAGGACACCCGCTCCTCCACAATGCAGACGCAATCCAGCAAAACCCCACTCCACACCCTCCGACCCAGCTCGATCCGCACGCCTCTCTCCCCAAATCAGCCCCACTCCACCGATCCAAAAAAAAAAACACAGCTCAAAACCAGCACTACCACCATCACCTCCACCACCAGATCAAGCCAGAGAAAACAGAAGAAGAAGAGTACAAGAAGGCGCGGGCACTTACACAAGGTCGAAGGGTCGATCCGGAGCCGAGATCCAACCTCCGCTCCGAGGCCTCCCTAGTCCCTCCCCCTCCGCCCCTATTTCTTCCCTGTGGAAGGGACAAGGACAGAAGCCCTCCGATCTCCATGCGGGAGCTACTTATAGGTCGGAGAGACAAGTGGGGCCCACATACCCCCAAACGGGGCCGTCAGGTAACGGCGGGTTTTGAAATCGTGTGCCGTCGGTTGCCACCGCCTTTTTCTGTTTCCTTCTTTATTTTTACCCGGTTCGTTTTTCTACTTTCTCCGGGGTACCCTTTTTTCGGTTTCGGGGTTTTGACCAGCCAGCATACGAATCTCGCTGGGGCCCACGTCGGTCCAACGTGGTCCACGCTGCCGCCCCACTCCCTCCCTCCCTCTCGCTCGCCTTCGTAGGAAATCGTGGCCAGTGAAATGACCGAAATGCTCCTTGTGGTTGTCTATTCTTGTTGTTCTTTCGTTATATTGGATCAAATTTGGTGAGGTTTAGAAGGTTGGTTGGTTTCTTTCGTTATATTGGATCAAATTTGGTGAGGTTTAGAAGGTTGGTTGGTTTCATGGTCCAGAGCAATAATAATCATTTTATTTAATATTCATTGGACGTACGAATTAGTAGATGAGTTGTTACATTAGCCCTCTTTGCATGTAGAATAAAAAAACAAAGGTAGAAATAAGTAAAAAATGATATTAATATTTTAATAATATTTTGAAAGTAATTTTCTTTTGAATGTAAATAAGTGTATGTATAAGGAAAAATTTTGATTTAATTCAATAATTATTGGAATAAATACTAAAATAAGTGAAAAATGTATAAATTAATAGTAATCAACTTAATTATCAAAATATATATCTAATTTGAAACATATATATATCATATTAGATATGTATTATTTTTAAATAAAAACTAAACGACTTATCGTATACATTCATGCATAAGAATAAGTTGGTAGAATAAATTTATATTTTAATTTTTATAATTACAAATAAGTAGTTTTATATTTTAATTTTTATAATTACAAAGAGAATTTATCACTTGACTAAGGGTTCCTTAGCAAAGAAAATCTGATTATTGTTAAACTACATCAATACAAATAATTCTAAAAAACTCATTGACAAGAGATTTTTTGATATTTTACTTTTAACAATAAATAATTATTTCTCCCTACCATGTTACATAGTCCACCACTCATAATCCCTGGCACCTGAACAAACAGACACCAAGTGACTTTAGACAAAAGATTTTATTTAGTAAAGGTGCAGAGCTTAATGTTAGCACTAAAAAGGTATATATATTTATTAAACCTTGCATGTATGATCATTCACATAAGTAATTAATAGGAAGACATGAAGTTTACAAAGAAAGATGCAAAATATACACAAAACCTCAGATGATTAATGACACTAATCCACGTGAATTTTTTCCCCCAGTTGGTATGAATTGAAGTATGTAATAGCCTATGAGCCTACTGCATGGTGTATTTTTGTTTAACTTACATAAAATACAATGGAAAGGACTCAAACAGCCGGGGTCGGCTACAGCCTCAAACATATCCATTTTCCATACTAGAAACCAATAGAATAAAGGATCGATATAGTGCTAATTAGTTTTCCTCGGTTAACAGTAATTCTGGATCTAGATGGGAACTTAGAGTATTATTGTTCTATCATGAACATAGAAATTATGAATAAGTAGTTTTATATTTTAATTTTTATAATTACAAAGAGACTTTATCACTTAACTAAGGGTTCCTTAGCAAATAAAATCTGATTATTGTTAAACTACATCAATACAAATAATTCTAAAAAACTCACTGAGGAGAGATTTTTGGATATTTTAGTTTTAACATTAAATAATTATTTTTCCTTGATGGAAACTGGGCCCAGTCGGGCCGGCACGGCCCAAGAAATGGTCAGCCCGCCTGGACCTTGACTAGGCCGGACCGGGCTGGGCCTCCTCTTGCAAGGCATGGGACCAACACGGCCCATGGCTCGTCTATGCGCCGGGCCGGTGTATTAGGCCTAAAATTTATTTTTTTTATTAATAAAAAAATATTTGAAATACATCATTTTTTTTACATAAAAAAATACAAAAGATATTTACATCATTTTTTTTACATTTTTTATTTTAAAATTTTACATCAATAATTATTCATTTGTTGAGTCTGTTCTGCCTGTTGAAGTTTATGCCGCAACATCGTCTTCTTCTGATTCAGAATTCAAGCTCAATCCCTGAAAACGGTCAACTGCATCGTACCAATCTTTTAAGCAAACGGATGCTTCTACAGACTTCTCTGATAATCTACATCTTTTATCATTTAATACTCTTTTTCTTGTAGAAAATGCAGATTCCGACGCCACAGTTGACGCCGAAATCGTTAGTAAATCTTTTGCCATTTTTTATACTATAGGAAACCTAATTGTTGTAGCAAACCACCACTTTAATATATCTAAGTTATCTATTTCTAAATCACTAAAAGCAATTGGGGATTCTAAATAATTATCTAATTCATTATTTGTACTTGATTTTATATATTTTTCCTTCTTTTTATTTAATTTACTCCATAAAGA
>JAMKQA010006662.1:0-17622 GCA_024699735.1 Posidonia australis
TTTGGTGCGCCCAGCTACGTCACAGATTTCTGGGTTCTGGCTTGCTAATAGGCTTGGGGCTAGGTTTAATGGCTGATCACATCCAAAGCAACATAAGGACTCTCATTCCTGGGTTACCTCAAAATCGGGGTGTCTACACTAGCAGACAACTTAAAAAGGTTCTCAAAGCAATGATTTTTCTTCTTCTAAATCGGTTGATTAAACCAAGCCCCAACTACTTGGATATAGGATCCATGACTTTGCCCTTGGACATTAGGACTATCATATTTTTCGTCACAACATGTCCCCAAACTTTTGTGCTCGATGGCCTTCTGAGAAGTTCTAGTAACAAAAGTTTAAAAGAAATGAAAATATCGCGAGCTAGAAACCCTAGTCGTCGCTCCCGTGCTCTTCTCCGTCAGGCCACCTCCTTTGATTGGGATGCCTTCAAGGAGAGGCTCCTGGAGGAGGAGGACGCCCCTCGTGCAGTTCCGACCCGCAAACAGAATCGCAGATCGAGGAAGCACCCCTCCCTCGAGGACTCTGGCTGCTCCTCGTCTGCACCCCCCGCCTCGCAGGTAAGTATCGTTGGGGAGTTTTCCATTCCCCTTCCTACTGTTGGCGAGGGATATCTCCCCTCGTTGGCAGTGCGTCCTCATCGGTGGAGGACCTGCCCTCAAATTCGACATTCTGATCGAGATCTGTCTTCTCTGGGCGGATCTGCTCATTTTTTCTGTTATTTTGGTTCATTGAAGGTGCTGGTTTATGATAGTTCTTCGTCTTTTATTCCTTGTGCCCTTAACATTGCTATGTATGTGGATAGTTTTATGCATATTAGAATTCTATCTATTAGTTGGTTATTCTGTTTGGCTCATTGTCATCTGAGCTTAGATCAGGCTCCGTTGTTGCCCGACCGGAGAAGCCTCTCGTTCTTCGTTTCGCTTTATACGGACTATGGCTCTGGCTGTTCCGCTGAGCTTCCTCCGTTTGAGACTCTTGCCTCAACTCAGATCTCTGGTGACCTGGCTGTATCTGTCCACTTGGACCGATCTCTGGTTCAGTGTGTCACTCCAGCCGTACCCTCCATTGCAGAAACTGCCTCTCATCTCCAGCTCTTCTCCTCTCCTTCTGACCCCATGATTTCCTCTGCATTGACGGTCGGCAGGTTCCCTCCAGTGGGTGATCGCCGAAAATCCTATCCCTACACCTCTGTGATGGAGACGTCTAGTCTGCGAGCCCCCCGAGACTCTTTCAGTACCTCTGACGCTACAGAGTCTGTCTCGAGCTCTGTGTGGAATTACTCCGCTTATCAAATTCCGATAATCTCGTATGATTATCCTAAATCCTAGCCTAATTTAGTTAAGTCTCCCCTCTCTCTCTCGGGGAGCGTCTTTTCGGATTCTTATTATGGGCCTGTTAGCACTAATTCCGAGGAGGTCGATTCGACGCCCCACAATGCTTCCCTCATATCCTGTGATACGACAGATTTACCCCTGCATTCTTGGGATTTCGAGCGATCTTCTGACAACCCACATTTATGTTGCCGCTCAACCACGTCTCATGCTCTCTGCCACTCGATCTTGTGCGCAGACTTCCCACCTCCCACAATATCCCACTACAGTGATTTTTCTGAACAAATATTATTACGTACTTCTGACACCAGGATTTGTTCGGACACCCCTGATTCACCTACTCCCCCATCCTTAGTTGGATAGCGGTTCGCTCCTCTCGCATCCCCTTCTCCACCTGTGTGCATCCCTATACTGCAGAGCGAAGCCTCTAGTTCGCCTGAGTTGGAATCCTTCCCAACTCCCTCTTTTCTCCCTTTGGGCGACTGGAAGGTGGTATCCAGGAAGAAGCTCGTGTCTCCTTTGGTACGTTTTTGCCGTCTCTCTGGTAAATGTTTCTCCTGTGGCCTTCGCGGCCACCAAATTAAAAAATGCAAGTTTACAGGGTTTTGTTTCAAATGCAAATCTCCTGATCATTCTGTGGCCATTTGTAAATTTCTTCAGGACCGATGCGCCACTCCCTCTGAGACCCCAGCTATAGCTGGTCTGTCACCACATTTTCTGACCATTCTGCCCCCTCCACTGCAGTCTGTGACCAACTTATGGTACTTTCGCGAAGTGCCATTGTCACACCCCAATCCCCACAACTTTCTAAGAAAACCTTAGTTGACCACATCAAGGCTTTCTGGCCCTGTTCCTCTGAGGTGGAGGTGCAACCTTTCCCCCTTTAAAATACCTATTAGTATTTCTGTCTTCTAAGATAAGAAACGATTATCTCAATCAGTTTGGAGCATCCCTGTTATCGTTCCCCGCCTCCTTTATACCCTGGTTCCCGAACTCTATTGCAGTGTTAACTTTGACGGAGGAAGGGGTATGGCTTCGGCTTGAGGGTATTCCCCACTATCTTTGGAACATCGATGTATTCCACCACATGATATCTGGTTTCGCTGAGTTACTAGAAATAGACCTTTCTGTGGACTCAGCCAAGTTCCTAGGCTACTCCAGAATTAGGGTTAAAATTCACCCTGGAAAGGAAATCCCTGATTGCCATTTTTTTTGCCTTTAGCAACCATGTCTACCCCATCAAATTTAGAAGAAGTTGGGATCTTTGTGCCCCCACCTCCTCTTCCACCTCTGCCCCCACGGGCCCCTTTTGCTGCATGGCCTACAACCTCTTCTCCTTCCACCTCAGGACCTAGGAGTCTCCACCCCAGTCGCAAACCTTTTAAACTTAACAGGGGTTAGAGAGGTGGCAAAGGACACAAGACCTCTAGGGGTGGCAAAAATGTTTGGAAGAGACCCACCAGCCCAGCCTTCCACCCCCTTCTACTTCAGCAGGTATACTACCCACTCCCCTACCTATTGCGGCACCCGAACAGGATCTACCAGCCTTCCCGCACTCCTTCTCCCCATCACCTCAAAGTATGAGTGATGAAACCTCTAAGTTCGTGGATGCAAAAATCAGGGCTCGCAACCCATCCATGGCCAAATTCAAGAAGGTTTTGGCTGTCTACGACTGCTTGAAAAAAGATGACCTGAGTGGCCCTTCGGATGTTGATTCAGAGACTTAGCCTCCAACTCCTATATATCCTCCAAGTACCTTCTCTACTTCTATCTCCTCTAATGATATTATTGGTTATGATCAACCTCTGTCTAGGACTGTATCATCTATTCCTCCCTTAGTTGCATCTGAAGATAGCATTAATAACTTTCTCGCGGATACCCTTAATTGGGAATCTTATAGTCAGTTTATTACTTTTTGTGGAAATATTGGTATTTCTATTCAATCCATGAATGAGGCTAAGAACTTTCTTAACTTTGTTAGATCAGAACAAGGATTGCTCCAAATTGACTTAAATTTAAATCAAAACATTATAGAGAACTTTGCTTCTCTTGTCCTCCCCCCTGACAATTAATGTTAATTTCAGCTTGGAATATCAGGGGCCTGGGTTCCAGTGGCAAAAAAGGGGTCATCAATAGCTTTGTTAAAATTAACAAGTGTAATGTCGTTATCATTAGTGAGACTAAGTTAGCGACCTTCACTAACTATACTCTTAAACAATTAGGAGGAGGTCTTCTAAATCAATGGGCGTCTATTCCCTCATCGGGGGCCTCTGGGGGCCTCCTTATTGGGTGGAATGATAGATTCCTAACACTGTTAAACTCTATCTCCACCACTTACTGTCTTACCCTCAACTTCACATCTTTAGTTGATGCCTTTGATTGGTGGCTTACAGGGGTTTATGGGTCCTGTAATTCAGCAATGAAAATTGCATTTCTTGAGGAATTAGATTCCTTAAGCTCTAAAGTGAACTCTAACTGGGTCATTTGGGGGGGGGGGGGGGATTTTAACCTTACTAGATTCTCTCATGAGCACTCCTCTAGGCACATCATCACCAATGACATGAGACAATTTAATGCCTTCATTGATAAACATTTTATGGTGGATTTCTCCCTTAATAACTTTAAATTTACTTGGTCCAACATGCAAGTTCCTCTCTCCATGGTTAAACTAGACAGATTCCTTGTATCCAGTGACTGGGCCAAGCAGTACCCCAATTCCTTCTGCCTAGGTCTAGCTAAGGTCATTTCTAACCATATTCAGATCTCTCTTAATACTACTCCACCAGATTGGGGCCCTATCTCATTCAAATTTTATAAATCCTAGCTCCACTATGAGGGTTTTAATATAGATATTGAAGCTTCCTGGTCCAGCTCCTTTTGGATCAGTACCTCTTTCTCCCCTGTAACTAGATTTGCATACAGGCTTAAACAACTAAAGAAGCAGATCATTGACTGGATTAGGCCAGTGAGAAAGGATAGACGCCTACGTCTAATCTCAATTGAGTCTAAAATTGCTCATATTGATTCATTAGCTGAGTCCCAACAGTTACAAACTCCAATTCTACTAGAGAAAAGAGATCTTCAGCTTGAACACTCTTCCTTACTCCAAGAGCAAGAAGAATACTGGAAACAAACGTCAAGAATTCAATGGCTTAAAGAAGAAGACCTAAATACCTCTTTCTTCCAGAATATAGTAAATAGTAGAAGAAGAATCAATGCCATTCATTCTTTGAAGATAGGCGACTCAATAGTTTTTAGCCCCGCCATCATCTCCAAGGAAATAGAAGGCTATTTCATTAGGCAATTCAATAAGCCTCTTAGAACCTACCCCACTATGAATTGGGATACCTTAATTCCAAATAAAATTCAGAGTCCCACGGATTTAGAAATGGCTTTTACCTTAAAGGAAATACATACCAACCTTAGGCTTTTGCCGGGAGACAAGGCCCCTAGTCCTGATGGTTTCCCAATATTCTTCTTTCAATACTTCTGGGAAATCCTCAAGTTAGATATCCTTGAGATCTTCAGCTACTTAAATGCCACCACAAACTCAGATTTTTTGCTACCTATCAACCAAACTTTTATAGCATTAATCCCCAAACTTGAAGGGGCGTAGTATATTAAAGACTTTAGACCCATTAGCCTGGTGAACAGCTTATACAAAATCATCACTAAAACTATGGCTTCTAGGCTAGTCCCTGTCCTGGATAAAATTATTGATAACACTCAATGTGTGTTCATTCCTGGGAGGAACATTGGGGATTGCTTCCTAGTAGCTCAGGAAACTTTACACTTTATGAAGCTGTCTGGTACTCCTGGGGTTCTTTTAAAATTGGACTTTGAGAAAGCTTTTGATAATGTAAATTGAGACTTCTTATTGGACTCTCTTGCTGGTATGGGCTGAGGCAATGCTTGGATCTCTTGGATTAAGATGTGCATTACACATGTTAGATTTTCCATCCTTCTCAATGGTTCCCCCAAAGGCTTCTTTCCATCTACCAATGGTCTGAGGCAAGGTGATCCTTTATCACCACTCTTATTCATAATTATCACACACATTCTACACAGAATGCTTTCTCTTGATGTTAACTCTAGGCTGATAACTGGGATCCAAATTTCACATGAAGGCCCCAATATCATGAACATCCAGTATGCTGATGATACTATTCACTTCTTGGATGCTAGTTAGGAAAACATAATTAATATTAAGAGAATCCTGTGTTGCTTCCAGTATTGTTCTGGTTTGAAAATCAACTTTCACAAATCCTCCCTCACTGGAATAGGGGTTCCAATTGACTCTATTAACAGGTCAGCTCTAATACTTGGCTGCAACACAGCTGCTCTGCCTATATCCTATCTTGGACTTCCATTGCACTTTAGGAAAGCCACCTTCAATGACTGGGGCCCAGTGTTTGACAAATTTTTTAATAAATTATCTCTTTGGAAGGCAAAGCATCTTTCTCTTGGGGGAAGATTAACTTTGGTCAATTCTGTCCTCTCAGCCATCCCCACCTATTTCCTATCTGTTTTACATCTCCCTAAAAGGGCTGGAGAGGCTATAGACAGACTTAAAGCCAGATTTCTTTGGAAGTCAAATGTTTCCACTTCATCTTATGGTCATTTGGTCTGTTGGGGCCTACTTTGCAGATCCAAGCAACAAAATGGTTGGGGAATTATCAACATCATGAATTTTAATCTAGCCCTCAAATCCAAACTTCTATGGCAACTACTCTCCAACTCTTGCTCCTTAAAATGAGAAGAAATTATAAAAGCAAAGTATTTTACTAGAAATTGGCCTGGGGTTATTCTGAACTCATCTTCTGGAAGATCTTCTCCACTATGGCAAGAATTGAGAACATGCTTTAATCTGGTCAACTGCCGTTCTGAATCTGTGGTTCACAATGACACCAGCACCATCTTCCGGGAAAGCAAATGGTGGAATGGGATAAAACTTAAACACTATCTTCCAGATTTATTTACTCTAGCTACATACAAAAAAGCCTCACTTGCAAAAACTGTTGAGATTTTTAGAACAGACTTTGGCAGCCTATTTGCTTGCCCGTTGTCAATTGCCAGCATTGATTTCTTTCAGGACCAGGCTGACCTTTTTACAGATATTATCTCTAACATTACCTTATTTTCTCAAGATGATATGTTACAGTGGAATTCCTCAAACAAAATCTTCTCAGTAAAATCATGTTATAATTTTATTAAGGATGGAGGTCTTCGTTTTCAACATTATGATGCAATCTGGTGCAGTTGAGCTCCTTTCAAAATAAAAACTTTTGCTTGGCTGGTTTTACATGATAAAATCCTGACTAAGGTCAATATGTGTAAAAAGGGTTGGGATGGCCCACAGCTGTGCATTTTTTGCAACACACATATAGAAACTGTCACACATTTGTTCATATTTTGCCCTTTCGCTATCTCCATTTGGCATGTATTCATTCAGGGGAATCTTTATCCTATCACTTTTTTCCATTGTTGATTTATTTACAGCTCCTCTTCCTTTAAAAAAAGAATTACCTTCCATTGGCTTCAGCACTTTGATTCAAGCTACTTTTTGGGTTATCTGGAAGGAAAGGAATAATCGAATTTTTAGAGGACATCTTAAGATCCTTAATTTATGCATACATGAAATTTCTGCTCTTTTTCATAGTTAGATAGACGTTTTGGCCATAGGTTTTGACAAAGCAGATGCTCCATGCTCTATCACCTCTGTCCAGCTGCCTGAAAACATTGATCCTCCAGCCATTAGGACATTCTTCAGTGGAAATGCTGGCAGTCCGCAGCAAGGTCCAACCACTTGGGAGGATCATCCATCTGTTGATTAACTTTCTGTTAATCTTTTTTGATCATAGACTATTTGCAAACAATACTTTTTTATAACTGGCTTGTGTTGGCTGCTTTAATTTGTGGACTATATGTACTCCACTTATGACTTACTTGTTAGCAAAACACTGTATATTTTTGATCTACCAGGGAGGAGTTTTCCCTTGGGAAATGTATCAAATAGCTTGCCGTTAACAAAAAAAAAAACTACTTGGATATAGTTCCAGATTACCGTATTTGCAGCTAGTGACCGTAAGATAACGATTATTCGAGATCATATAACATTGGAAAATATATTTTGATGTACAACATTTTAATCACATGATCATAAGCATCAAATCATGCGATAATAAATATAACATTGGAATACACTTTTAGACCCTTTATAATTGGTTAAATTAAACACTCTAAATGTTCATAATTTACTCATTAATCTCAATTAGTTATACACTATATAAATCTAAATAAAGAAATGAGTTGAACATATTTGATATTTTTTTGAAATCAGAGGGAGGTGTGAGTTCCACTCTTCTTAACCAACTGCACCATAACTGTTGGTTATATTTGATATTATTTACTAGAAATTTTGGAGGATTATGTAAGTGATCATAAAGTCTCAAAGTTTCAAATATGTAACTGTACATGTTAAAATATATTACCATTTTAATAAAAGAATATTACTTGAAAATTGTATGAATATTTGAAATTACTTTTTCATCCAATTCATACAAATTAATCCTGCATTGCCTGTTTTTACTTCACCAATATATTTATCACGAGTTTTATGACATCCTCATCTTTTATGGAAGTGAGAAGTCATAAATGATATAAATTTGATTTACATTAATAACCAATACCGATAGAAATTAAATATATGTTTCCATCATTTTTCATCTTCCATTTGTGAGATCTTGTAGTAAAATTAATAAAATAATTGTTTTATCGATATCATGTTGACATTGACTCCTTCATTCCCCTTTGCTTTTCAACTTCTTCGTTAGCAAGATAAATATTTATAATTATGGATTAATAGACAACAAACACAAGGTAACAGATTACTTTGAGATTTTAAAATATCATAGTTTCTTATTACATCCAGACATTCTTGTTAATTTCATTGTGCATAACTTTGTTTTGTAATTCATATAATAACATATATTTCAAAAATCACAGTTACAAAGTGACCAAAATATGGTTGATAGAGCATTATATAAGGTGTTATTTTAGTGAAAGGGAGTAACTTTTTAGAAATTGAGGTGCCATACTTCTTCTTTTTTAATTGCATTTTAGTTAAGCATGTGAATATTCACTCCTTGTAAGAAAATCGTAACTTATAGTTTTAGTTGCAGCCAAGATATTATACTTTTAATTTAATTGAAAATACAAATACTAGCACTACAAATACATAGTTTGCTAGGATATGAACTTATTTACAATTGCGTCCAGATGGATTTTCGAATAAAAAGAGAAATCACAAATATTTTTAAGAAAACTGCGGCATATAAAAGTTTATTTCCGGATAATTAGTAAACAACATATTGAGTATACGAAACAACATAGATTATCGTAGCAGCTTTTTTTAATATAGGTCTGATTTGTCAGTGATTCAGTAAACAACATGGATTGACCCGTCATCTGTTCTTCTTTTCCAACGTTCATTAATTAAATCTTTCAATGCACCATTTCTGTCCACCCAGGATTGCTCCATATTGTGGAAATTAAAAACAAGAAGTTATACTGGTACACAGAGTACGGAGAAATTCCACTGAACGATGTTTCCTCCTCCGTTTTTTGTTGGGTTAAAAAGACATAGAAGCCCAACCGCCACCTCTCAAACCAAAGTTTTCTACCTCGCATACCATTTTACTCGGGCTATTTCAACTTTCAAATCTTACTGCAGAATCATCTAATTCTGAGGTTTATCAGTAAGTATTTGTTTGACAAAGTTTTTCAAACAATCAACTTTTAAACCTCAAGATAGAAGTTAGTTGAATTACTGTTTCAAAAAATTTTTTATATTAAAAAGTAAACAATTGTTAGAGATTATTTAATGGAGTTGTTAGATCATTATAGTTTCTAAGAAAAGTTGTATATTCAAAAACTGTCTAAAAACCACAGACTCTTAACACATGTAACAGTAGTGTATCACCATCAGATTTCTGCATTGGTTTAATCAGGGGACTAGAGTTTAAAATGGAAATCTGAATATCTAAATTACTGTTGGTATTGGAACTTGATCAATACTATTGTGTACCCACCAATGCAAAGTGGTTTCATTATTCAGAAAAGGACTCTTCCTTGTTCCTTCTTGTTCAGAGAATCGAAATGTTGATGTTATTTTTCATTGCTGTGCAGGGATCCACGTCCGTTGCATGGGCGCCGGTTGATTTTCACCAGTGTTGCTTTATTCAGAAATTTGAACACGCGGAAACGCCAGCACTCAAGAACAGTGTTTGTATTGCATGCGACGCATATGTTGTTTCTAATCTATTAATCATTAGTCTCACATCACAGTCAATCTCGTCGCCTTCTCGATCTACCAAACATGTCAGTAAGGACCAGAGAATATCTGCAACGACAGAGAAAATGCTCCACTCATGAGCACTGCGGCTCAACATTAATGGTCATCCTACCTTGCTTTCTACCAAAAACGGAGAAAATTAAAGAGCCTCGCAACTCTCAAGTCACAGGGTAAGAAGATTCGAGGAAGAAGAGGTCGATTGACAGGCGTGTACAATGGACACAAACAATGCTGGAATGTCAAACAGCCCACTGTATCTTTTACCATAAGAGGAGATAAGTCAGACCTTGCTACCTAGTCACCTACCTATCTACTCTATCGATAGACTTGATTTGAGAAGAAAGAGGAAGGTGGTGAGATCATTTCCCTTTTCGATCTGAGAATATTGACCAGTGATCTTATAGACCGTCGTAGGCCTCTTCAAAGTTTCAACATCATCAAGATATGCACTAATTTATACACTTTATTTCGAATATGGAGTTTGATGCCACCAAACAACCTTCATTTCTCTTTCCAGTTATGGGACGTAAAGTTTCATGTTTTGAATTTAAGTTATAAGCTAACTTCTAGTTAGAAACTATCATAATTCAACTTTAAGATATGTAAATGAATTACTCTTTTAAAAACTACATGTTTCTGAAAAATTATTAGTATTTGATAGAACTGTTGGATCATTACAGTATCTAGAGAGAGATTATATGTTGAAAAATCATCCAAAAATTCTACCAAATGGACCTCAAGTTTAAGTCTCATATATGAGATTTTGATGATCAGTAATCGTCATGCTTCTTGGATGTTTATTTTCTTAGTAACTAGGGGTGCTCCTCAATGGGGAGAATACAGTTATTCATATTCTCTAATTTTATGTAAATACCACCTAAATTAAAAAAATATCAACAATATCATTGATCCTTATTTTTAAATGCACAAATGTCATCCAATTTCGTTAGTTTCTTAGTTAAAACAAATAAAATATATCCTACTGATGGTTTTTAAATATGATCATGAATATACACCCTTAAACCATTTCTTTTCCTGTTCCAAACCCAACTTCTCCCCCTTCTTCTGCAATACCTGTAACTTCTCCCTCTCCATCTACTATTCTTGTCTTTCTTTATTTTTTGTATATACCCTAACGCTGTTAGTTTATGAATATATTTTAGTTTTCGATCCTCCTATTTAATGATCACATATATGCACCCTTAAACCATTTCTTTTCCTATTTAAAACCCAACTTCTCCCTCTTCTTCTCCAATACCTGCAACTTCTCCCTCTTCTACTATTGTTTGTCTTTCTTTATTTTTTGCAAGGACAAGTTAGTTTTTTGGTATCCTTAGGTTAGATTTTAACACTTCATGCATTGCTAGTTTTTAAGCAAACATCTCACAGTAAATGGCATTTATGCATTTAAAAATAGACATTTATGGTATTTGATGATATTTTTTAAATTTAGATGGTATTCCCATAATATTTGAGATCATGAATGGTATATCTCTCGCGGTTCTTGGTGAAACGAATGGCTTAATTTCCATAATTGCATACAAGATATTGAGTTGTCCTCAGAGTTTGCTTTTATATCGACGGATTGATTTTAACAATGTCTGTTATGGGGCAAGGGATTTTATAAACTCTTCTCAACCATGTCATCCTTCGTGCAATTTTTTTTTACTTGAGCTAAATTGAACTATTTATGAATAGTTGTAAAAGTCGACAAGCCTGTGTGATCGTCCAAAGAACAATCGTGGACTGATGGAAGACATGCATGGGCCGAGTTGCAAATTGTAGTATGTGGCAGTTGGCAACGATAACCTCACCAATGCAGTTCCAAGTCTGTTTTAGATTAGATCAGGATAGAAGCCCATTTCCAATACATTAAATTGCCAAGACGTTAAATTACCCTCTTTAAAAAATACAGCAAATCTTTGTTTTGTCGAGATGGCCCAAATTTGCAACTTTCTCGGTCGGCTTTTGATGTAGAAGCATGAGGAACAAAAGACCGATCGCACTCACACTTGACACTGGGGAAACTTGGGCCAGCAGCCCACTAAGAGCACTAAATTTGGCGGTGGTATTCTTTAAGGCTACTTTGCAATAGTGAATTACAGATCATTGTATGGCAATTCGGGTTCGTGTCTGTGCAGTTGTAGTCGTATTAAACTTATTTTTTTTTACGTAATTTATCATAATTTAACATAAATAATATTATTAATCAACAAAATTGATGTCTTTTAACAATTAGAAAACTAATTTACACAAAAAATAATGTGGTTATATGTTTATATATTCTTTTAAAACATCAAATACGTTGGGTTTGAGTCAAATGGGTTTGCCTCGTGTTGAAACATGTTGATGGATCCTAATCATGTTACTTAAATTTTTTGTTCATTGATAAAAATTAGTTAAAAGAATGTTAAATAATAATACAATATTTAATTAGATAGACAAATTAGATCATATCGAGTTGGGTTGATGGATCGGATGAGAGATTGCCACCGCTATGCTGCGTATGCCAAGAGTCACGCCAAAGTTTAGATGAGTACAAGTTACTCCCTAAGCTTGTTTCAAGGAACACATATCTACTACAAAGATTTGCTTTCTTGCTAGTTAATTTGTAATCACAAACAACATTTCACATCTGTATTTTTCTTAAACAAAACCTACATTCCCAAACCAATATTGTCATTAACGTAAATTATTAATGTACTATTATCTCAATTTTCATATATGGACTGTCTTATTAAGGATTATATTGCAATTACAATGTTGTTTTGTTCTTATAATTTACCGTATGTGGATGATCACGTCTGTCTTTGCTAATGTAGGGAAATCTAACTACTAAGAAGAGGAGGAGAACAAGGAAGAAGAGGAATGGAGTAAGCAACCAACTCAATGCCCTACATTCTCATTACATCTCTATTTGTGGACTATTACAAAGTATTTGTATTTGTATACAAGGAGTATGTATAACTGAAGTCTATTGTATGGGTCATCGCTTTGTATTAATGGGTTCTACTCTAATACTCGCCAAGTGAAGTGGAGTTTTGTTGAGCTTGAGATGACCACATAGTTTTTTGAATAAGAATATAGACAAGTTCTTAGTGAATATGTCAACTAGTTAATTCTTAGATGATATGTAGGAAAGACGAATTGCTCCTTGAGCAATCAATTCTAGCACAAAATGATAATCTATCTCAATATGACGTGTCCTAGCATGTTCCACTGGCTCAACCAACTCAGCACCACCCATGAGCGAAAACAAAACAACGTCACTCACGGACAAAAACCACAAAGGCACAACAAAACACCGGTCACAAGCAGTTGTTGGGGACAGAGTCCTCGAAACTACTGCACTACCATGGACAGCTGCAACAAGCCCGTCACAGCCCGTAGCCTTCAAGTTGTGCTGCTCGGCGTTAAGCAACCGACTCTAGTTACAAGCAGTCCACCGAAGCACGACTAACGGTGTCTGCATTGTCACGAACAATCATCCTGTGGAGGAGTCTGCTCGTCACGGTATCCTGCCTCTTTGTAGGACCCTCATTATGTTAACCCTCATCGAGAAAGCTGTCCTCTCACAGAACCTCACCACAAGGTACGCCCTCTCTCGGTGTCCACAAGCCTCAGTCTAGGCATCTGTACTAACCAGGGTGTCATGTCCAACCACACAGAGGTCTCATGTCCCTTGGCTTGCAGTCACATGTCTCTGTGTACCATCAATACCCTGGGTTTCGACAGTCGGAACAAGCGGAGTGTCATACCTTTGAGTCCAGTCGATCCTCGACTCACAAACCTCAGTCTTGGCTTCGTGAACTACAACCTAGGAGTCTCATACCTTCAGTGTAACGCTCTGATCCCGGACACGCTACCAAAACACAGTATCAAGCATAATTACACTAATTACAGAAACATCAAATAACTGTCACTAAGGTTCACCTTTAGGATCACAATGTGTGGCTAGAAGCTCCAACTCCTGCACTGGAACTCGGCTGCATGCGGTCTGCACCTGAAAACCAAATAGTACGCGCGAGTGACCCAGTACGCGCCCCAAAACATACAAACCACAAAACCTCGGCAAAACCATAAAACTCATTTCTTATCATTTTTCAAAACTTGGTTTTCTCTTTTTCAAAATCATCCTTTCTTTTTATTAGACAATCACTTGGGAATTCAATCCCAATTCCATATGCTTTGCAAAAGCCATGTCTCTTTCCCTTTCTCAAAACATTTTGGAAATTTATTCCAAAATCACATTTTCTTTCAAAACATTCATTTACATTTATTTCAAAAAACTTTGGAATTCATTTTCCAAAACATTTCCATTTTCAATATTTGGGATTTCTTCCCAAAACACACATTCAAACTCACATTTCTGACCAGATCCAGCCTAAAACACAATGCCCATTGGGCTCAAAACCAAATCATAAACACTGGCTGGCAACTGGTTAAAACATCATCATTTCTTTTCAGGATTTTAGGACCATTTCATCAGTCCAATCCTGACCAAATCACATTCCATTTCATTATTCATTTCCACTTTTCTTTACTGTTGTTACCTTGATCAGGGATAACCAGGTACACAAGCAGTAGGCGAGGACATCCTTCCCCTACCTTCCTACACTGTCGCAATGAAATTTCCCGTGTGGGATGTCACCGCCCCGGCCAACCGGCCTCAATTTCATTTTCATAAGTACAGGGGGATACGTCTCTATCTGACGTCCCACTCGGTGACCCGAACAACTAGGTCTAATGACCTAGGCTCAGCCTACATCGTCGGTGACCCGAACAACTAGGCTCAAAAGTCCAGGCTCAACTTACACCGCTACGAGCTCGGTGACCCGAACAACTAGGTACAACGACGCAGGTTCAGTCTACACCGTTATGAGCTCAGCAACCACATTATCAGTGTTCCATTTCAATACTCTTTGAATTACCTTTTAAAACCATTTTCCATTTCATTCCATTCTTTTCGTTGCAGAACTCTATTTCCTTGCAACACTTGACCCTCCATTGAGGTCTCAACTTAAGCCATGAAAACCATGCTTAAAATCATAAATTGGGTCTCATGCCCAAATCCACATAAAACCATCATTTCCATTCATTTATAAGGTCTAAAACCCAAAATCACACCCAAATCCATTTGTTTGGGGTTCCACATGCCTCCATGTCATTATATGGGGAAACACCATTCATATAAACCCACCATACCATTAAAACCATTTAACATTCATTAAATTCACATTTTAACATCCCAAGTTCAGGGCAAAAACGGCATACCAAATTTTCAGTTCGGTATGCCGAAATTCCCTGTTTTGGTATACCGAAAATTTTCGGTATGTCGAAACCCCCTGTTTCGGTCGACCCCAGAAATTTCGGTCTACCGAACCCTAGGTTCTGGCATAATCTGCTAGGATTTAGGCATACCGAATAAATTCGGTATACCGAATTCCTCGCAGACAGGGCACACCCCTTTCCGGGTAGTGAAAAGTCGCCCCAAGTGGGAGTCCCTATCGGACCCTCCAAACATTCATCAACAATTTCCTTAAAATCATGGAATGTAGACCCTTAAGTCGACTTAAAAACTCCTCAATCCATTCATGATTCCATCAACCATACAAGGAGATATAAATTCGCAAGGGAAACATGCTCAGAGTTAAACCTTAAAACATTTAGGGCATATCTACCCAAAACTCATGAAATTCACACAATCTAGCATGATCCCTACTCATTCACATCATTTATCTCATTTCCATCATCCCTACTATTTTTCTACTATTTTCCAATCATTTATCTCAATTTTCATGCAATTAACTCATTGTTAATAAAACACTGGACGGAGGAAGGGAAAAGGGTCGCGTACCAGGCTCAACTGCCCGACGACTCTCCCCGCACTCTGGTGAACCTCCTCGTGCCCCGGTAAACCTCCTCTACCGGTGGAACCCACTGGCGGCTCACCCCACCTCCTCGGTTACGCGCCGCTCCTCTCCCTCTCCTCCTCTCTCGGTCACCCCTTCCTCTCTTCGCATGCCGTGGCCTCCGTTTATCCTCTTCTCCACCCACGTCGCATCGGCCGCCCATCGCATCGGAGGAGACGGTGAGGCACGGACTGGTGTCACTGGTGGCATGGGTTGGGGAAGCGAAGGAAGGAGACGGGGAAAAATAGTGCGGGCTCGTGAGAGGAAGGAAAGAAAGGAGTAAAAGAAGGAAAGAAAGGAAGAAAAGACAGGCACACAAACCAAGATGACTGTGCACCCTCAAGTCGGACTCCACATTGGTCCCAAATCACAAACAGGTGCACAAAAGACCAACCACAAGCTCACACAATCAAGAAACAACTGATTATCCATTAATAAACCATTTAAACAATATTACAATTAATTACATGGTTTACAAATAAAAATGGATAATCAGGCCTAGATGTCACATTCAGGATCCGACGAACACTTACCTTAGCCTTTTGGTCTCCGACCTCATCCTAGGTAACATGCTCGACCACCTAAGAATGTCGTCACATCCTCTGATCTTGACAACACGCATCGTCGATCTCTCAGCCTCAGCAATAGAAAACTCTAGAAAACCTTTTAAAATCTTTGCAAACTATGCAATTCTTTTTCCAAAAACCTTTTAGAAAATCATTTCGAAAAACATTAAATATCTTTCCAAAAATCCACACAGCTTCGTATCCAAAAGTGACACGAGAACCAAAATCGAAAACCACAACTCAAAGCATAGCCTGGACAACAACTCTGTCAGCCTCAAACAACCACACCTTGAGAGCGTCTGAGTCCCTGAGCACCTTGCTCAGCTCAAGATGACAACCCAAGTAAATGTTGAAACTACAGTCCTGTAGTCCCATTTAACTCATAAGACCGACCACCAACACAAACCATAACTTGAACTCCATGTTCTAGTGTCAAAGCGTAAGACGCCAGCTGGTTCGTGTCCCTCGGGAGTACAGTCAGGTCGGAGTCAAACGTTCAAAATAGTACAACTGAATATCTCATTTAACGCACCACACTTCAACTGATTATCACATGATCCTAAGGTGAATACTTAAACTGATTATCACATTAAAGGGAAAGCTTAATACTTTCAAAGTTTTATAATCTTTTATTCTATCTATTGCCAAAGTAGGATCTTACTAATCTATTTTAGACAATCCCTACATCATTACTAATGATTACTCTAGCCATTTATGAATCACCAAGTTACCTTTATCATTAGACCTCCATTTAACAGGGTTATACATACACAAGCTATCCTGAGGCAGCATTATCACTTAACAAGCAAAGCAACCTGCTAGGGCAAAACTGCACCTGGCAGGTGCACCTCCCTGGTGTGCCAAGGAGGTGTGCCTCAGGCTGGTTTTCCAGGTTCAGAGCATAGTGCTCCGAACCTATGGTTGTCAATTCTTACACCATGCCATAATCTAGTCTACACTCTACGAAACTCAGCATGTAAGGTATCGAACCGAAGGAAATCATGCAAGCAACACAATGGAATAGGAATCTTCCAATTCCATGCACCCCAGCTCGAGAAATCACCAAAAAATCCTTTAGACGAATCGTATAAACCACAATTAAATATTTGGAACTAAAAATCATACGAGCCACCAAAAATCACATTCCACATACCAGACTGAAGAACTCATCGAGCTCGACAGTCCGGAACAGAAAACACGAGAATCAGATGCCTGTGGCTCGAGAAATTCAAGAAAAAAAGCTAAAAATACTATTCACAGAAAACCTACTGAGCCATCGAAAATTCCACATAAATTCCATAAAATCAGGGAAAAGACAGATCTGGAGCTCGGGCTAAGGAACCTCACAGATCAGAACCCTATGCACAAAAGCAAACTAATTAGCAATGATGCAATGATTATGATGGTATGCTATGCGGATGAATGCTTCTCGTATGCACTCTCTCACCAAGGGTGTCCTA
>JAMKQA010006664.1:0-23491 GCA_024699735.1 Posidonia australis
CCCGGCGCGGCAATCTAGGAGGTGTCCTGGATCCCCGATCGCTTTGTCCACCTTCTCTGATCTCCCCGGTGCTCCATAGCCCATCAGATCTCCGCTCCATCGCTCCCAGCAGCCTCCACGCCGATCGCTAGAGGATAATGCCAGAATAGCTGTCACCGGAGAAGACAACCACCTCAAAGGTGGACTGTGCATCTCCAACCCTCCCGCGTTGCTCTGTGCCTTTAGAAACACTCCGAAGCTTCCCACGAGCACACCGGATTGCCTGGAGTTGCTCCTCGGGCCCCTGATCACTGCAGCGACGTCGCCCACTGGAGAGGATGCCGTCGACGCCTGTCGGAGTACGTCTCCACTCCCAACTTCTCCATTCCGCTCCAGAAGAAGCGTGGACACTCCCCAATGCTCCAAGATGCCTCCACAACCGCTGGAACGTCGCGCCGCTGCCCTTTAGAGGCCCTTTCTTCCCCAGTGTCGTCGTCGAAGCTCCTCAATGGCGAGGGAGATGAGAGGACCACTCCCACCGTTTGATCCCTAATCCACTCCGTTGGATCCTCTCTTCTCACTCCCTTCTTACTTCCTGTGTGGTCTGATCTCAGATCAGGCCACGGGAAGGCCTTGTGTGCCCCCTATGGCAGTCTTCGGTGGCGGAGCACCGTCGTCGCCGACCGTCGTTCTTTCATTCTTTTGAAACAATTTAAAAAAACATTTATTTTAATAAACTTCTAAAACTTTGTTTTCCTTGCATTTAGGTCCTTTTTGTATTACACTTTGGTCCTTTTATTACAAATAGGTCCTCCACTCATTTTTCATAAATCATTCGAATAAAGTTTTAACTGAAAATATTACATTTTTCACCCTAAACATTTAAAATAATGTTTTTTAAGTTTAAAACTTCAATAAAAGCCCTCTAGAGTTTTTTAAATGTATTTTGTTTCAGGAAAATTGCATAAAACACCCTTGGTTTCCTTGGAATCTTTCTAAAAGTTCATTTTTGCTGTGGAAATTGCAAAGAAGCCCTTGTATTCTTAAAAATGTTCCAGGATGCATGTTTTTGCTGGTTAAATTGCATTTAAACTCCTAGACTTATTTGAAAACTTTTCTAAAGCATGTTTTCTCAGGGTAAATTGCACTTTAACCCTCTATCTTTACTGAAATTCTTCGGGATGCTTTATTTTGCTAGGCAATTTGCAGTTTAGCCCCTGTACTTCATTGCTTTTACTCTAAATGCCTGTTTTCAAGGGTAAAATGACTATTTTGCCCCTGAATCTTTCTGGAACTTTTCTAAATCATTTTTCTTGCATTTTTACCTTGAATTTCCACTGAATTGTTTTAAATGCATGTGTAGGTGGTAAAATTGCATTTTAACCCCTAGAAAACTTCATTTTGACTAGGATTACACATATTTGCACATTTGACCCTAGATTTCTTCATAATTGCAAAAAATGTGTTTTCCTATATATTTTTGATGACTTGGGCTTCAGAACTTCAGTTTTCCTCGAAATTTGGGCTTCTTGCACAAAACCCCTTGGAGTTTTCAGATTTACACTCACACTTGCATTTTGCATATCTTTTCACATCTTTCCGCACAAGTTTCTTACCTTTCCTTCCTTGCTTTGCAAATGCTTTTCTAGCTTGTTTCGAGCTTGGTTTTCTCGTCGTTTCCCGGTTTTCGCCTTTAGATTTGTTTTGGTTTTCCATCGTCTGATGGCATACATTAAAAGGCTTCACAAAGCCGACATTGTCCCAGAATGAGGATTATTTTCCCCTTTTTGATTTTCTCAGATTTATTCGAACTTCCGCTATTTTGCGAGACGCTTTCCGGGAATTTCACGATTTTCCTCATCACCCAAGGGCGTACAGTAAAGTGGCATTCTCAATGCCTACATTTGTCCCTCGGATTAAACTTTTCCCTTTATTTCACTTCTTTACTTTTAATTTGGCATGTTTTCAATCATCTTCATGCATGAGCATGTAGAATAAGCAAGCATACATTCATTAGACCATTGACAGTAGGAAACCTAGAAAGATCGAGTTTTCTCGAGCGCATGGGGGTGCCTAACCCCTTCCCCTTGCGTAACTAGAATCCTTACCCTTTCTCTGACCCGCATTCATTTGTGCATTGTCCATTAGGCACGGAGCACACATATACATTCTGCATCTTATTTGCTTCTCGATTTTCTTGTGTTTTTGGTTTTCCTTGTCTTTCCA
Source organism: Posidonia australis (assembly GCA_024699735.1). Classification (NCBI taxonomy): domain Eukaryota; kingdom Viridiplantae; phylum Streptophyta; class Magnoliopsida; order Alismatales; family Posidoniaceae; genus Posidonia; species Posidonia australis. Next base: position 2,206 of record JAMKQA010006664.1, read on the forward strand.
TTAAAAGACGAGGTGGCGATTCCTTTCCTTATCCTTTTTATCTTCCCTTGGTGTTTTTGGGTCTAGTATTTTCCTTCGGATTAACCATCTTCGTTGTGACTGTATCGGGTCTCCTCGTGCGCTTCCACGCGCCCGGTAGTAGGAGAGCCACGCAAGGGTTCCACCGGCATGGTCACAGGAACTGGCGACTCCGCTGGGAATAACCAGATTCTAGCTTTCATCCTAGTTTCCCTACTTGTCTTTGGTCTGTTTACATTATGTTTATTTGCTTGTACATATTTGACTGGTCATGCCTTTTTTTGCTTTCTTTACACTGTTGCTATGCCACTGCACATGCACATGATCTAATTCATGCTTTGTTTGTCGATGCTTTTATTCACCTACTTGAGCACTACACCAGCACATGCCATGTTTACGACTTTTGTCTAACTTTGGATGCCATAATTGTGTGTTTTTCCCCTTCATTCCAAATTTTCCATGATTAGGAGAGTAGAGACATGTTTGCCTCCCTATCTGGTCAAAATAAAACACACAAACTCAGACAAACAATTAATAAGGCGTAACTAGAGACAAATGCTCACAATCCCCTCAGGTTTAATAAAATGCAAGTAAAAGACACCGAAGCATATCGCATGTTTGATCATATAGGGCATGCATCTTCTCCTCTAGATCTACCCACAGGTTGCGAAGGACAATTCTAGCAGCCCGTTCTATAGCTTTGGCGTAGAGCGTGTTGTTAGTTTGTCCCCCCTTGTTCGGGGTCGTGTCGGTGCTAGTAAAGGGTACAGCTCCTTGCTACTGCAAGAGACGAGGCCACCAACGCACCACTCGTTCACTGCGTGCGCTTTGGCCAGGATTTAGAACGGGGACCTTACTTTTTGACCAGAGTCAAAACCTAAAACCCATGTGTGCGTCCCGTGTGGCTGACCCCACATAGGAAATGAATGGTAAGAGAGTGCACGATAGGACATTCATCTGCATTGTGTGTCATGGCATGCAACCCTAATAACTAGCATTTGTCTTTGCGTCGTTGTCCAGGTTCTGATGCCTGTTTCTCTTACCTGTTTTCTCAAGTACTTTGTTGCGAGGTCCTCAGCCAGGAGCTCGATTGTCTCCGTCGCGGGAGGCCTCCCGTGGTTGTGTTCTCTTGTCTTTTCTGAGCTATTGGTCACTTTTTGATTGTAGTTCTTCTTAGAGCTCGTGCGTTTGTCCTTTACCGCAGCTCCTTTTATTTCGCTTGTGGTTAGCCATGGCCCCGCAGACCCGCAAGCCTCCAGTTATTGTTCTGAAGGGGATCCCACATTCAGGTCCTCCTTCTCACACTTTAACTGCTTCTTCTTCCCTCTATGCGTCCCGATTTAAGAATCATGGAGGATCCTTATCTTCTCTTCCGGGACAGCAGCGAACACAAGTCGGTCTAGGAACCATCACTGATTCAACTACGGTGACTACCACATGGGTCCCAGATGTTCTGCTAGCTACACCCTATTCCTCTGGCCCTCCTCTTTGAGGAGTTCAAGGGGCTGCGGATTCATCTATTCTAGGGACCATTCCTGTTTCGCTCATGCCTTCGAACCTATCTTTTAGTGGGTCCTCGGCCATGCATGCTCAGTACTTGAGGGCTTTGGCCCAAGGGTTCGAGCGCATGACCCTTTCTCTAGATCCTGTTAAGACTCCTCCTCTTTTGACTTCTGAGGTTCCAGTGTAGACCACTATAGTATTGCAAGCTCACCCCACTACTTTATCGCCTATATCATTGCCTGAGCATCACATCGCTCCGACAATGGGGGCGTTATCTCTGCCTCCTGCACCACAATTGCATTAATCACAACATGCATCACAGTCACCTAGGAGTCAACCCATTAGTTGCGAGAGAGTGCAGCATTTCTCAAGTCCGTCACCCGGTGCTGTCCCAGTGCCACAGTTGTTGCTCTCGCGCTCAACACCACACACAACACAGCATATTCAGAATTCACCTTAGCATCAGGATCAGGTTCCAACACGTAGGTCGCCACCGCACACTAGGTGCACACCTCCCACTGTCGAGCCAGTGCATCTCGTTGCATCGACTCAACAAGGACAGCAGCCTAAGAGGAAACAAGGCCGTCGCGTAGAAAGTGACTACACTCTACTGGGTGAGCCATTGAGTGCTGTTTTTCCTCAAGTTGTCTCACTTCTAAGACTCCTGGATCCACGCCCCCCACCAACTCCACTCCCTCAATGGTACGATGCGAACGTATACTGCGATTATCATCAAACCCTAGGGCATTCGACTGATAAATGCTTCACTCTGTAGGATGTCATACAGACTTCAATCGACAGTGGGACAATTGTTGTTTATACATGAGGCACAGCACCTTCATCCATATCCTTATCCTCACCAGCATCTAGTTCAGTACACATTAGACATCCACACACCACCGTTGAACCGGCGCGTCTCGTTGTGTCAGTTCGGCAAGGGCAACAACAACGGCAGAGGCGGCCTCACCAAAAGGAAAGAGACTTCACCCCACTCGAGAGTTCGTTGAGCGAAATCTTTCCTAAAGTTCCGCCATTTCTGTGGCTATCGGAGATTCACCCACCACCAGACCTGCTTCCTAGGTGGTATAAGGCTAACTTGTTCTGCCAATTCCATCGCACTCGTGGACATTCAACAAACAAGTGTTTCACTCTCCGGAATGCTATCCAGGATTTGATTGATAATGGGAACGTTGTCGTCAACACACAGGAGGTAGCCCACGCACACACATGCACACACATGCACACCCTAGAATAGCCGACCTTACCGTGTCAGGGTCGGCAAGCTCCGAGGATACTGGAACCTCAGGGGTTTTCCTCTTTCTCCCAGTTTTTCCTAGGGAATCCATCAGGCCTCTTTTTCTTTTCCCTAACTTGTACTCTCCTTGCTTCTGTCTGGCAGCACATGTGTATGCCGCTCTTGTTCTTCTTCCCCATTTGTCTAATTTGTCTTCCGTTCTTTTCTCAGTTTTGTCTGGCGGCATTCATATGCGCCACTCTTGTTCTTGTTCCTCTGCGGGGGGCCTAGCCTAAAGTTTGCCAAATTGCCATGCGCCGATCTAACCCAGCACGTGCAAATACCCTAGATCAAGTGGGGAACAACTAGCACAGTAGATATCAACTTCGACAGAGATGCAATTTTAATGCCATTAGCAGATTCAGCATTCATAGTGACAATCTCAATTCCAATAGTAGTTGTGGTAGCTTCTGATGCACCTGCCTTGATTCTGATTTCCAGTGGCACTGCTAGGAGTTACTTCGAACCCGAATGGCATCGACAAACAGCAACAACAAGGACTAGAGCTGTATCCTTTTCCTTTGTTTTCATTTTTTTGCATCACCATATATCAAAACACAAAAAAAAAAGCACAAAAGATAAAAAATAAGGAAAGAAAAGCATAAAACAGAAGAAAAACATCAAGAACAATTATGGAGGGTAGTTTGCTTGTCAATAACATTCTGCCTGATGATGAAAATTGGAAAAGCTTGCCAATGTCAGAAATGGATTATCCCTCCTCAGTTGTCACTACTTAGACGACCAAATTAGCAAGGGAGCCACCGAACATCAAAGCCAAATGAAATGTCCAAACTCAGCATGGATCCTGCACCTCCAAGAGGGAGATAATATGTTAGGCGTGACTGAGAGTGTGAGCCAGAAAAGAAAACATACATTTGCAAGGGCATAAAAGAAAAGAGAAGATAGAAGGCGAAGACAGAAGTCAGCCCATGAGTGAGAGGCATGTGTTGTAGCTCTACCCTTACCATACCTTGGAGAGGAGTTGGAGTATGCGCCTAGTAAAATCACACCTTTGAGGGACTGACCCACCCTCTTGCAATAAAGGCCTCTTGAATAAATCGAGTGCTTATTACCTCCAAGACAAGGTTATAGTGAAACCGCACGTCTATGAGGGAGTAAAAGAAATGACAATGATGTTGAAAAGAAAAAGCAGGTGCAGGACCTTAAAGAGTTTGGCATGGAGCCTGGTCCACCACAATACCTTACAGTGAGATTGAGTGCCACCACTACCCATGAGAGCCACCATATGATTTGCGAGTCTCTGTAGTGGCAGCTGAGTCTAGGGTGTCATCCTCCTCTAACAGGCATACATCTTTCCAGCCTAACTGAGGGCAAACAAATAACTGAACTAAACAAGGAAATGATCCATATAACGAACTAAGTGAACAAGCAGGATAGTAAATGTAGACAACAAGCAACTAAAATCACCAGGCAAGAAATTCTTGGTCAAACAAGAAATTCGCTCTTAAATAACAAATTTGCTCACAATAATAGAGTCCACAACAATAATAGTAATCATCATAGCTTTACCTGGATCAATCATTTTGTTTGCATATAGACTTGTTCAACAGGATTTTTTCTGGGTGCTTTTAGCCAGGATATTTCAGCTCCTCAGAAGCCAAAGTGCATATACAATGAGGACACCAGTTAGCATACGAACTACATAGACCTATAGAATCAGCAGTGTGGCAGCAATTCCTCCGTAATAGTTCAGGTGTTGTAAACATTATTTGGGGAATGCTGGAGGGTAACAAAGCCAAGTACATGTTTGCAGCCAGAAGACAGTGGCACAGTGAGAAACAGAGTAAAGAATAGCCAGCCTGAGACGAACCACGGTGTATCGTATCACTTCCTGCCATTGGAGTATTAGCTTAGGACAGTGGATGAATATACATGCCTCCAGTTAGTGAACAAATGTGTCTCTGACCTTAACAAAAGTCATCCGTGGCCACTTCAGTGATTCAAAGTACGCCTACAGTCAAATCCTCAAGTCTTTACTTCCTCAGCTGGTGCCCAACACGTCCCAGGGTAGCTTGTCTCAATGCTAGAGGCATCCATTCTGCCTTGGCATCTCTGGATCTAACTTCTGAGCATTATACACCCTTTATGCTAGGGGCATGTCAGCTGCTTTCTAGCTAGGTTCACACAATCTGTTGCTTTGTTTGTCAAGGGCAAGTCAGTTGTTCTCTGATCAGGACCTACATGACAAATGATTAGTGGAGACAACAGCATGGCTGTGGACTCTACGCGACAATCCAAAATTTGGCAAATACAATCAGGAGAATATCTTATAGTAGCGTGGCCAAATACAAAGCTATAAGAACACCACGGTTGAGCCGAATACATCCTAAACATACCAGCCAGAGGCAAGTTACTATCTTGGTCAAAGGCCTTCATCGTGTTGCCACGATTCCTTCTATCTTCCAAGTGCAATATGGGAAAGCAGTTGGGTGCACATACTTCTTGTCACTTGATGAATGGATCACTTGCTTCGACTAGTGATGGTCTCAAGTACTCTAGTGGCTCACCAAACATCTGTAGTTACAGCCTAGCTTCCAAGACCCCATACCCTCAAGTGTTGTCCAGCCAGTCCAATACCAGGGGCATGTCAGCTGCTCTTTGGTCAAAGGTCACATACAAAACACCAGCTATAGTGTAATTGAACCAGATTCTTTGACTAGGGGCATGTCAGCTGCTTTTTGGTCAACTGAGCCAGAACCTTCGACCAGGGGCATGTCAGCTGCTCTTTGATCGAAAGTCGTGTTTCAGGCACCTAATAGGACATCCACTTACTATGTAACTGAGCCAAAGCCTACGACCAAAGGCATGTAAGCTACTCTGTGAAAGGACTGTTTTGAGAATGCTTGGTGCAAATTATCTTCCAAATGATGGTCAGTGCATTTTCTTATAGAGAAATGACATTCATCACATAGTGGCTCCTACAAAATGACAATAGTGTCAGGGCAATATGCTATTTCAACTGACATCCCTATAACGGCAACGATCCAGGGTGCACTGATAATTAAATAAGATCCCCTTGGCAAATCTTTTTTGCTAAACAGTGAGCTAGAACCCCAACACCCCTGTCTCCCTGATTCACGTCCGAAAGGACGGACTTCAAAGACATTCTCCCTGGCTTCACACCAAGATGGGTGAAACCATTCTCCCTTTTGGCCGGTAAGTCTGAATCTTACTATTCTCCCTTTTGGTCGGTAAGTCCAAATCTTACCATTCCCCTTTTGGTCAGTAAGTCCGAATCTTACCATTCCCCCTTTTGGCCAGTAAGTTTGAATCTTACCATTCTCCCCTTTGGCCGGTAAGTCCGAATCTTACCATTCTCCCTTTTGGTCGGTAAGTCTGAATCTTACCATTCTCCCTTTTGGCCAGTAAGTTCGAATCTTACCATTCTCCCTTGGGTCGGTAAGTCCGAATCTTACCATTCTATCTTTTGGCCGGTAAGTCCGAATCTTACCATTCTCCCATTTGGGCGGCAAGTCTGAATCTTACCATTCTCCCTTTTGGCAGGTAAGACTGAATCTTACCATTCTCCCTGTTGGTCGGTAAGTCTGAATCTTACCATTCTCCCTTTTGTTCGGTAAGTCCGAATCTTACAATTCTCCTCTTTGGTCGGTAAGTCCGAATCTTACCAATCTCCCTCTTGGTTGGTATGTCCAAATCTTACCATTCTCCCTCTTGGTCGGTAAGTCTGAATCATACCATTCTCCCTTTGCTCGGTAAGTCTGAATCTTACCATTCTCTCTTTTGGCCGGTAAGTCCGAATCTTACCATTCCCCTTTTGGTCGGTAAGTCCAAATCTTACCATTCTCCCTCTTGGTCGGTAAGTCCAAATCTTACCATTCTCCCATTTGGTTGGTAAGTCCGAATCTTACCATTCTCTTCTTTGGCCAGTAAGTCCGAATCTTTCCATTCTCCCTATTGGTCGGTAAGTTTGAATCTTACCATTCTCCCTTTTGGTCGGTAAGTCCGAATCTTACCATTCTCCCCTTTGGCCGATAAGTCCGAATCTTACCATTCTCCCTTTTTGTTGGTAAGTCCAAATCTTACCATTCACCCTTTTGGCCGGTAAGTCCGAATTTTACCATTCCCCTTTGGTCGGTAAGTTCGAATGTTACCATTCTTCCTTTTTACGGTAAGTTTGAATCTTACCATTCTCCCTTTTGGCCGGTAAGTCTGAATCTTACCATTCTCCCTTTTGGTTGGTAAGTCTGAATCTTACCATTCTCCCTTTGGCCGGTAAGTCCGAATCATACCATTCTCCCTTTGGTCGGTAAGTCCGAATCTTACCATTCTCACTTTGGTCGGTAAGTCCGATCTTACCTTTTTCCCTTCTTGGTTGGTAGGTCCGAAACCTACCATGCCCCATTCAATCCTTACTCAAAGAGTTTGGTATCAATGGTCCCCTCTTTTGCTTTTAGTTCCACTCTGAATGGATGGAATCAAAGCAAGTTGTATTCCTCCTTCCTTTAGGCTGGTATCCCGAACTACCCAGGCAATCCCTGTGATGCCTGGTGGATTCCCCACTCTCTTAGTTCTTTCCTGTGGGCTAGTAGCCCGAACTACCTGGATGACTTCCATTATCAGTCACTTCTCGGTCCGCAAGCATCGTGAGTCTTGTTCGGTGCTTTTCTCGACAAGTGCGATAATCAGTCATGTCTCCTCGGAGTTGATTGGTCTTCAACTTGTCAGTACTTTGTTTCTGCTCATCTGTTTGGCCTCGGCTGTGGCGGTGGGACCTCTGGTGCGGATCTCTGGTATATTCCATGACTAGTGGCTAATTGCCGATGGTTGATTCTTGCTTGTGCTTTCACGTGGGGTGTCTTTGTCAACCCTGAGCATCGGTCTCTGTTCTACTCGTCCTCCGACCTCGCTTAAGGAGGGGCATCTGTAGACACCCAAAATTTCCCAATTTTGCAGGATGGAGATGTAGTGGATGAGCTCTAACCCTAATTGAAGCCATTTAGGCCCACAAGGCCCACATAGGCCCATTAAACCCTATTTGAGCCCACAAGACCTATTTAAGTCAATTGAACTCTTTGAAGGCCTATTTGATTTCATAAAGCCCATTTAATTCATTTAAAGGCCCACATTGGCCCATTAGGCCCACATAGGTCCATTAAGCCTAGTTGAGCCCACTTTTGCCCCAAAGCCCAAGAAGGCCCATCATAAACAATTTAACTTTTCTCTTCCAACCCAACATCTTATTACATCCTCTCCATATTCATTATCATCTCCACTTATTAATTTTTACCCAAAAATACAAATATTACACTCTTCTTCCTACTTCCCCATTGAACCTATTTTCTCTTCACGAATCCAACTCAATCGCTCTTCCTCATTGAGCTCAACCCCCCAGCCCATCTAACCATTGATCCTGAGAATTACCCAAGCATCTCTAGCCGCTGGATGGGTCGCTGGTGGAGCTCGGATCGCCGTCAGTTGTTGTCGGCAAACAGGGGGCAAGAGGGGGGCAGCCGTTCCATTTCTGTTGGTTTGTTAGGTCAATAGGTGTTCTGTTGGGAGGTTAGAAGGTTGGTTAGTGGGTCTGTTAGCGCAGTGGAGGTTGTTACAGTGTTGGGTTTGGTTCTTTGCTGCCTATATAAGGGGAGGTAGAGTCGGAGTTTGGGAGACCTTTTTCCTACACCAGAGAGAAGGAAAGCGGAGAGCCAAAGAGTGCCAGTGGGAGAGGAGAATTTGCGGAGAAGAGAAGCAGTGGATTCTGGAGCTCTGGCGAGGCATCTTAGGCTAGGTACGCCCCTCTGACTCCTCCTAGTCTTCAATTTGTAGCTCCCTAGGTTCCCTTCCCTTCTTCCTGGAGTAGCTCCAAGGGATCCAGAGGAGCTCCATCGTGCCCTGCTGTCGCTGTTCTCCGACAATAGAGGTGGGGGGGCAATCCAGGAAGTTTCCTGGATCCCCGATAGCTTTCTCCACCTTCTCTAGTCTCCCCGATGCTCCACCGCCCCTTGGATCGCCGTTCCGACGCTTCCAGCCGCCTCCACGCCGATCGCCGGAGGATAATGCTAGAATCGTCGTCGCTAGAGAAGACAACCACCTCAGAGGTGGACTGCACATCTCCGGCCCTCCTGCGTTGCTCCGTGCCTCCAGTAACATGCCTCGATGCTCCACGAGCCCTCCGAAGCCTCCAGATCCATGCCACGAGCCGTCGATCATCACAACGACCAAGCCCGCCGGAGAGGACACCGTCGATGCCCGTCAGAGCACGTCTCCGCTCCCTAGTTCACCATTCCGCTCCAGAAGAAGCGTGGACACTCCCCGATGCTCGAAGATGCCTCCGCAACCGCTGGAACGCCGCATCGCTGCCCTCTAGAGGCCCTTTCTTCCCCGACGCAGTTGCTGGAGCTCCTCAAAAGCGAGGGAGGTGGGAGGCCCTCTCCCACCATTTGATCCCTGATCCACTCCGTTGGATTCTCACTTCTCCCTTCTTGCTTCCCGTGAGGTTTGATCTCAGATCAGGCCACGGGAAGGCCTTGTGTGCCCCCCTCCCGAGGTCGTTGGCAACGGTGCTCCGTCGTCGGCAACCGTCATTCTTTTTTTTTCTTTTAAAACAATTTAAAAAACATTTATTTTAATAAACTACTGAAACTTTGTTTTCCTTGCATTTAGGTCCTTTTTGTATTACACTTTGGTCCTTTTATTACAAATAGGTCCTCCATTCATTTTCCTAAAATCATTCGTATAAAGTTTGCACTGAAAATATTGCATTTGTCCCCCTGAACATTTAAAATATTGTTTTCCAGGCATTAAACATTAGCAAAAGCCTTCAAGTTTTCTTTTAATGCATTTCAATTCAACATTTTGCATAAAGGGCCCTAAGCTTTCTTGAAACTATTCTGACTGCATCGTTTTCTGTGAAAATTGCATCTAGGCCCCTGTGCTGTTCTGAAACTCCTCAGAATGTTATTTTTGCGGGTTAAATTGCACTTTAGCCCCTATAAGCTTTTGAAACTTTTCTGGAAGCATGTTTTAGTGGTTAAATTCCCTTTAGACCCCTGGATTTTATTGAAACTTTCCAGAATGCACATTTCTTTGGTTTATTTGCATTTAAACCCCTGGACTTATTTGAAAACTTTTTTGAAGCATGTTTTCTCAACGTAAATTGCACTTTAATCCTCTGTCTTTACTGAAATTCTTTTGGATGCTTTATTCTGCTAGACAATTTGCAGTTTAGCCCCTATACTTCATTGATTTTACTCTGAATGCCTGTTTTCAGGGGTAAAATGATTGTTTTGCCCCCTGAACTTTTCTGAATCATTTTTCTTGCATATTTTACCCTGAATTTCCACTGAATTGTTTTAAATGCATGTTTTAGTGGTAAAATTGCATTTTAACCCCTAGGAAAATTCATTTTGACTAGGATTGCACATATTTGCACATTTGACCCCAGATGTCTTTATAATTGCATAAAATGTGTTTTCCTATATATTTTTGATGACTTGGGCTTCAGAACTTCAGTTTTCCTTAGAATTTGGGCTTTTTGCACAAAACTCCTTGGATTTTTCAGATTTGCACACACACTTGCATTTTGCATATCTTTTCACATCTTTCCGCACAAGTTTCTTGCCTTTCCTTCCTTGCTTTGCGCATGCTTTTCTAGCTTCTTCCGAGCTTGGATTTCTCGTCATTTCTCGGATCTCTCTTGGTTTTCGCCTTTAGATTTGTTTTGGTTTTCCATCGCCCGAGGGCGTATAGTAAAAGGCTTCACAAAGCCGACATTGTCCCAGAATGAGGATTATTTTCCCCTTTTTGATTTTCTTGGATTTATTCGAACTTCCGCTGTTTTGCATGACGTTTTCCGGGAATTTTAGGATTTTCACGATTTTCCTCATCGCCCAAGGGTGTACAGTAAAGCGGCATTCTCAATGCCTACATTTGTCCCTCGGATTAACTTTTTCCCTTTATTTCACTTCTTTACTTTGATTTGGCCATTGACAGTAGGAAACCTAGAAAGACTGAGTTTTCTCGGGCGCATGGGGGTGCCTAACCCCTTCCCCATGCGTAACCAGAATCCTTACCCTTTCTCTGGCCCACATTCATTTGTACATTGTCTATTAGGCACAGAGCTCACACATATGTTCTGCATCTTATTTGCTTCTCGATTTTCTTGTGTTTTTGGTTTTCCTCGTCTTTCCATTAAAAGACTAGGTGGCAACTCCTTTCCTTATATTTTTTATCTTCCCTTGGTGTTTCCAGGTCTAGTCTCTTCCTCCGGATTCACCATCTTTGTCGTGACCGTATCGGGTCTCCTTGTGATCTTCCACACGCCTGGTAGTAGGAGAGCCACGCAAGGGTTCCACCAGCATGGTCACAGGAACTGGCGACTCTGCTGGTGAAACCCTATACTACAGCATGGTGACCACATAGGCCCATTAAACCCTAACTGAGCTCACTTGGGCCCTCAAGACTTATTTAGGCCCATTTAATTCATTGTAGGCCCATTTAGTCCATTTGGGCCCACCTAAGCCCATTTGGGCCCATGGAGGCCCATAAGGCCCATTGGGCCCAAATTGAGCCCAAAGCCCATGAAGGCCCATCATAAACAATTTAACTTTTCTCTTCCAACTCAACATCTTATTACATCCTCTCCATATTCATTATCATCTCCACTTATTAATTTTTACCTAAAAATACAAATACTACACTCTTCTTCCTACTTCCCCATTGAACCTATTTTCTCTTCACGAATCCAGCTCAATCGCTCTTCCTCATTGAGCCCAACCCCCAGCCCATCTCACCATTGATCCTGAGAATTACCCAAGCATCTTCAGTCACTGGATGGGTCGTTGGAGGAGCTCGGATCGCCGTCAGTTGTTGTCAGCAAACAGGGGGCAAGAGGGGGGCAGTCGTTCCACTTCTGTTGGTCTGTTAGGTCGTTAGGTGTTCTGCTGGGAGGTTAGAAGGTTGGTTAGTGGGTCTGTTAGCGTAGTGGAGGCTGTTACAGTGTTGTGTTTGGTTCTCTGCTGCCTATAAAAGGGGAGGTAGAGTCGGAGTTTGGGAAACCTTTTTCCCACACCAGAGAGAAGGAAAGCGGAGAGCTAGAGAGTGGCAGTGGGAGAGGAGAATTTGCGGAGAAGAGAAGCAGTGGATTCTAGAGCTCCGGTGAGGCATCTCAGGTCATGTACGCCTCTCTGATTCCTCCTAATCTTCAATTCGTAGCTCTCTAGGTTCCCTTCCCCCTTCCCAGAGCAATTCTAGGGGATCCAAAGTGATCCCTTGGTCGAAGAAGCTCCTCCGTGTCCCGTCGCAGCCTTTTCTCGGCAACAGTGGTGGGGGCAATCCAGGGAACGTCCTAGGTCCCAGATCTACCTCTCGTCCATCTTTGGTCTCCCCAGTGCTCCATAGCCTGTCGGATCGCCGCTCCATCACTTCCAGTAGCCTCCGCGCTGATCGCTGGAGGATAACGCCAGAATCGCCGTCATTGGAGAAGACAACCACCTCAGTGGTGGACTGCACATCTCCGGCCCTCCTGCGTTGCTCCATGCCTCCAGAAACACTCTGAAGCTTCCCACGAGCACACCAGTCAGCCTGGAGCCGCTCCTCGGGCCCTTAATCGCTGCAACGATGTCGCCAGCCAGAGAGGATGCCGTCGACGCTTGTCGGAGCACGTCTCCGCTCCCTACTTCTCCACACCGCTCCAGAAGAAGCGTAGACACTCCCCGATGCTCCAAGATGCCTCCACAACTGTAGGAATGCCACACCGCTACCCTCTAGAGGCCCTTTCTTCCCCGACGTCGTCGCCGGAGCTCCTCAACTGTGAGGGAGGTGGGACACCCACTCCCACTGTTTGATCCCTGATTGACTCCGTTGGATCCTCTCCTCTCACTCCCTTCTTGCTTCCTGTGAGGTCTGATCTCAGATCAAGCCACGGGAAGGCCTTGTGTGCCCCCTCCAGCGATCGTCGGCGGCGGAGCACCGTCACCGGCGACTGTCGTTCTTTCTTTCTTTTAAACAATTTATAAAAACATTTATTTTAATAAACTTCTGAAATTGTGTTTTCCTTGCATTTAGGTCCTTTTTGTATTACACTTTGGTCCTGTTATTACAAATAAGTCATCTTATTTTTCATAAATCATTCGAATAAAGTTTTAACTGAAAATATTACATTTTTCACCCTAAATATTTAAAATAATGTTTTCTGAGTTGAAAACTTCAATAAAAGCCCTCTAAAATTTATTAAATGTATTTTGTTTCAGGAAAATTGCATAAAACACCCTAGGTTTCCTTGGAATCTTTCTGAAAGTTCATTTTTACTATGGAAGTTGCATAGAAACCCTTGTATTCTTTAAAATGTTCCAGAATGCATGTTTTTGCTGGTTAATTTAGATTTAAACCCCTAGACTTTGTAGAAACTTTCCAGAATGTTCATTTCTTTGGTTTATTTGTAGAAACACATTCTATGCAATTATGAGGAAATCTGGAGTCAAATGTGCAAACATGTGCAATCTTAGTCAAAATGAAGTTTCCTAGGGGTCAAAATGCAATTTTACCACTAAAACATGCATTTAAAACAATTCAGTGGAAATTCAAGGTAAAAATGCAAGAAAATGATTCAGAAAAGTTCCAGAAAGTTTTAGGGGCAAAACAATCATTTTACCCCTCAAAACAGGCATTCAAAGTAAAATCAATGAAGTATAGGGGCTAAACTGCAAATTGCCCAATAGAATAAAGCATCCAGAAGAATTTCAGTAAAGTCTGAGGGTTAAAATGCAATTTACACTGAGGAAACATGCTTCAGAAAAGTTTTCAAATAAGTCTAGGAGTTTAAATGCAAATAACCAAAGAAATGAGCATTCTGGAAAGTTTCTGCAAAGTCTAGGAGTTTAAATGCAAATTAACCAGCAAAAATATGCATTCTGGAACATTTTAAGGAATACAAGGGCTTCTATGCAATTTCCACAATAAAAATGAACTTTCAGAAAGATTTCAAGGAAACCTAGGGTGTTTTATGCAATTTTCCTAAAACAAAATACATTTAATAAACTCAAGAGGGCTTTTATTAAAGTTTTAAACTAAGAAAACATTATTTTAAATGTACAGGGTGAAAAATGTAATATTTTCAGTTAAAACATTATTCGAATGAATTATGAAAAATGAGAGGAGGACCTATTTGTAATAAAAGGACCAAACTGTAATACAAAAAGGACCTAAATGCAAGGAAAACACAATTTCAGAAGTTTATTAAAATAAATGTTTTTATAAATTGTTTTAAAAGAAAGAAAGAACGACGGTCGCTGGCGACGGTGCTCTGCCGCTGCCGACCACCGGAGGGGGCACACAAGGCCTTCCCGTGGCCTCATCTAAGATCAGACCTCACGGGAAGCAAGAAGGGAGTGAGAGGCGAGAATCCAATGGAGTGGATCAGGGATCAAATGGTGGGAGAGAGCCTCCCACCTACCCCGCCGTCGAGGTGCTCTAGCGACGGCGTTGGGGAAGAAAGGGCCACTGGAGGGCAGCGGTGCGGCGTTCCAGCGGTTGTGGAGGCATCTTGGAGCATCGGGGAGTGTCCATGCTTCTTCTGGAGTGGAATGGAGAAGTAGGGAGCGGAGACGTGCTCCGACAGGCGTCGACAGCGTCCTCTCCGGCGGGCGACGTCGTTGCGGCTCCAAGTGGTCCGGTGTGCTCGTAGGAAGCTTCGGAAGCTTTTTGGAGGCACGAAGCAACACGGGAGGGCTAGGGATGCGCAGTCCATCTCTGAGGTGGTTGTCTTCTCTAGCGACAGCGAGTCTGGTGTTATCCTCCGACGATCGGCGTGGAGGCTACTGGAAGCGTCGAAACAACGATCCAAGGGGCGGTGGAGCACCGGGGAAACCAGTGAAGGTGGAGAAAGTGATCAAGGATCCAAGACACATCTAGGATTGCGCCCCCACCTCTGTCGCCAGAGAATGGCGACAGTGGGGCACAGTGGAGCTCCTCAAGCCAAGGGATCACTCTGGATCCCTTGGAGCTGCTCCACGAAGATGGAGAGGGAACCTAGGGAGCTACGAATTGAAGAGTAGGAGGAATCAAAGGGGCATACTTGTCCTGAGATGCCTCACTGGAGCTCCGGAATCCACTGCTTCTCTTCTCCGTAAATTCTCCTCTCCCACTGGCACTCTCTGGCTCTCCGCTTTCCTTCTCTCTGGTGCGGGAAAAAGGTCTCCCAAACTATGACTCTACCTCCCCATTTATAGGCAGCAGAGAACCAAACCCAACACTGTAATAGCCTCCACTGCGCTAACAGACCCACTAACCAACCTTCTAACCTCCCAATAGAACACCTAACGACCTAACAGACCAACAAAAATGGAATGGCTGCCCCCTCTTGCCCCCTGTTTGCCGACAACAACTGACGGCGATTCGAGCTCCTCCGGTGACCCATCCAGTGGCTGGAGATGCTTGGGTAATTCTCAGGATCAATGGTGAGATGGGCTGGGGGTTGAGCTCAGTGAGGAAAAGCGATTGAACTGGATTCGTGAAGAGAAAATAGGTTCAGTGGGGAAGTAGGAAGAAGAGTGTAATATTTGTATTTTTGGGTAAAAATTAATAAGTGGAGAAGATAATGAATATGGAGAGGATGTAATAAGATGTTGGGTTGGAAGAGAAAAGTTAAATTGTTTAAGATGGGCCTTCGTGGGATTTGGGGCCAAAGTGGGCTCAATTAAGCTTAATGGACCTATGTGGGCCTAATGGGCCAATGCGGGCCTTCAAATGAATTAAATGGGCTTTATGAAATCAAATAGGCCTTCAAAGAGTTAAATTGCCCTAAATAGGTCTTGTGGGCCCAAGTGGGCTCAAATAGGGTTTAATGGGCCTATATGGGGCTTGTGGGCCTCGATGGGCCTAAATAACTTCAATTAGGGTTAGAGCTCATCCACCACATCTCCATCCTGCAAAATTGGAAAAATTGGGGTGTCTACAGATGCCTCTCCTTGAGCGAGGTCGAAGGACGAGTAGAACAAAGACCGATGCTCAGGGTTGACAAAGACACCCCACGTGAAACCACAAGCAAGAGTCAACCATCGGCAATTAGCCACTAGTCAGGGAATAAGCCAGAGATCCGCACCAGAGGTCCTGCTGCCACAGCCGAGGCCAAACAGGTGAGCAGAAACAAAGTACTGACAAGCCAACGACCAATCAGCTCTTAGGAGACATGATTGATTATCGCACTTGTCGAGAAAAACACCGGACAAGACTCACGGTGCTTGCCGATCGGGAGGTGATTGATCACAGAAGTCATTCGAGTAGTTCGGGCTACCAGCCCACAGGAGGGAAGGAACTAAGAGAGTGGGGAATCCACCAGGCATCACAGGGATTGCCCGGGTAGTTCGGGATACCAGCCTCAAAGGAAGGAGGAATACAGCTTGCTTTGATTCCATCCATTCGGAGTGGAACTCAAAGCAAAAAAGAGGACCATTGATACCAAACTCTTTGAGTAAGGATCGAATGGGGCATGGTAGGTTTCGGACATTCCAACCAACACGGGAAAAATGTAAGATTGGACTTACTGACCAAAGGGAGAATGGTAAGATTTGGACTTACCGGCCAAAGAGGAGAATGTTAAGATTCGGACTTACCGGCCAAAAGGGAGAATGGTAAGATTCAGACTTACCGACCAAAGGAAGAATGGTAAGATTCGGACTTACCAGCCAAAAGGGAGAATGGTAAGATTCGAACTTACCGACCAAAAGGGAGAATGGTAAGATTTGGACTTACCGACCAAGGAGGGAATGGTAAGATTTAGACTTACCAGCCAAAGGAAGAATGGTAAGATTCGGACTTACCGGCCAAAAGGGAGAATGGTAAGATTTGGACTTACCGGCCAAAAGGGGAATGGTAAGATTCAGATTTACCGGCCAAAGGGAGAATGGTAAGATTCGGACTTACTGGCCAAAAGGGGAATGGTAAGATTCGGACTTACCAGCCAAAAGGGAGAATGGTAAGATTCGGACTTACCGACCAAGGGGGAATGGTAAGATTCGGACTTACCGGCCAAAGGATGAATGGTAAGATTTGGACTTACCGGCCAAAAGGGAGAATGTCTTTGAACTCCGTCCTTTCGAATGTGAATCAGGGAGACAAGGGTGTAGGGGTCCTAGCCCACTGTTTAGCCAAAAAGATTTGCCAAGGGGATCTTATTTAATTATCAGTGCACCCTAGATTGTCGTCACTGTGGGGAATATCAGTTGAAGCAGTTGAGGATCTGTTGTCTATGTTCGATGCCATTGCGAATTCAGAGTGTTTCTGACATGCCAATGATGCCTCAGTTCTGATGCTTAACTTGCTGCAATGTTCTACTGTGGCTGTCGTTTTGTTGGAGCCACTATGAATGTTGCTTCTCTATGAGAATGTGCACTTGACCAACGTTTGGACAATAGTTCGCATCAAGCGTTCTCAAAACGGTCCTCCTTTCCACAAAGTAGTTTACATGCCCCTGGTCGAAGGCTTCGGCTCAGTTACATAGTAAGTGGATGTTCTGTTAGGTGCCTGAAACACGACTTTCGATTAAAGAGCAGCTGACATGCACCTGGTCGAAGGTTCTGGCTCAGTTACACTATAGCTTGTGCTTTATCTGTGACTTTTGACCAAAAAGTAGCTGACATGCCCCTGGTCAAAGACTCTGGTTCAATTACACTATACCTGGTGTTTTGTATGTGACCTTTGACCAAAGAGCAGCTGACATGCCCTTGGTATTGGACTGGCTGGACAACACTTGAGGGTATGGGGTATTGGAAGCTAGGCTGTAACTACAGATGTTCCATGAGCCACTAGAGTACTTGAGACCATCACTAGTCGAAGGAAGTGATCCATTCATCAAGTGACTGGAAGTATGTGCACCCAACTGCTTTCCCATATTGCACTTGGAAGACAGAAGGAATCGTGGCAACACGATGAAGGCCTTTGACCAAGATTTTAACTTTCCTCTGGCTGGTATGTTTAGGATGTATTCGACTCAACCGTGGTGTTCTTATAGCTCTGTATTTGGCGCGCTATTGTAGGATATTCTCCTGATTGTATTTGCCAAATTTTGGATTGTCGCGTAGAGTCCACAGCCATGTTGTTGTCTCCACTAATCATTTGTCATGTAGGTCCTGATCAGAGAACAACTGACTTGCCCTTGACAAACCAAGCAGCAGATTGTGTGAACCTAGCTAGAAAGCAGTTGACATGCCCCTAGCATAAAGGGTGTATGATGCTCAGAAGTCAGATCTAGAGATACCAAGGCAGAATGGATGCCTCTGGCATTGAGCCAAGCTACCCTGGGAAGTATTGGGCACCACTTGAGGATGTAAAGACTTGAGGATTTGACTATGACTGTAGGCGTACTTTGAATCATTGAAGTGGCTGCTGCTGATTTCTGTTGAGGTCAGAGACACATTTGTTCACTGACTGGAGGCATGTATATTCATCCACTGTCCTGAGCTAATACTCCAATGGAAGGAAGTGATGAGATACACCGTGGTCTGTCTCAGGCTAGCTATTCTTTACTCTGTTTCTCACTGTGCCACTGTCTTCTGGCTGCAAACATGTACTTGGCTTTGGTACTCTCTAGCGTTCCCCAAATAATGTTTACCACACCTAAACTATTGCGGAGGAATTGCTACCACACTGCTGATTCTGCAGGTCTATGTAGTTCGTATGCTAACTGGTGTCCTCACTGTATATGCACTTTGGCTTCTGAGGAGCTAAAATATCCTAGCTAAAAGCACCCGGCAAAAATCCTGTTGAATAAGTCTATATGCAAACAAAAGGATTGATCCAGGTAAAGCTATGATGATTACTATTATTGTTGTGGACTCTATTATTGTGAGCAAATTTGTTATTTAAGAGCGAATTTTTTGTTTGACCAAGAAATTCCTGCCTGGTGATTTTAGTTGCTTGTTGTCTGCATTTACTGTCCTGCTTGTTCACTTAGTTCGTTATATGGATCATTTCCTTGTTTAGTTCGGTTGTTTGTTTGCCCTCAGTTAGGCTGGAAAGTTGTATGCCTGTTAGAGGAGGATGACACCCTCGACTCAACAACCACTACAGAGACTCGCAAATCATATGGTGGCTCTCGCGGGTAATGGTGGCACTCAAGCTCACTGTAAGGTATTGTGGTGGACCTAGCTCCATGCCAAACTCTTTAATGTCCTGCACCTGCTTTTTCTTTTCAACATCATTGTCATTTCTTTTACTCCCTCATAGACGTGTGGTTTCACTCTAACCTTGTCTTGGAGGTAATAAGCGCTTGATTTATTCAGGAGGCCTTTAATGCAAGAGGGTGGGTCAGTCCCTCAAAGGTGTGATTTTACTGGGCACATACTCCAACTCCTCTCCAAGGTATGGTAAGGGTAGAGCTACAACGCATGCCTCTCACTCATGGGCTGACTTCTGTCTTCGCCTTCTATCTTCTCTTTTCTTTTATGCCCTTGCGAATGTATGTTTTCTTTTCTGGCTCACAATCTCAGTCACACCTAACATTTTATCTCCCTCTTGGAGGTGCAGGATCCTTGCTTAGTTTGGACATTTCGTTTGCCTTTGATGTTCGGTGGCTCCCTTGCTAACCTGGTCATCTAAGTAGTGACAACTGAGGAGGGATAATCCATTCTGACATTGGTGAGCTTTTCCGATTTTCATCATCGGACAGAATGTCAATGACAAGCAAACTACCTTTCTAATTGTTCTTAATGTTTTTCTTCTGTTTTATGTTTTTCTTTTTGTTTTCATCTTTTGTGCTTTTCTATTTTTTTTGTGTTTTGATATTTGATGATGCAAAAATTGAAAACAAAAGAGAACAAAGAGAAAGGATACAACTCCAGCCCTTGTTGTTGCTGTTTGTCGATGCCATTCAGGTTCAAAGTAACTCCTAGTAGTGCCACTAGAAATCAGAATCAAGGCAGGTGCATCAGAAGCTATCACAACCACTATTGGAATTGAGACTTTCACTGTGAATGTTGAATCTGCTAGTAACATTAAAATTGCATCTCTGTCGAAGTTGATATCTACTGTGACGGCTGTCACCCACTTTATCCAGGGTATTCGCACGTGCTGGGTTAGATCGGCACATGGCAAACTGGCAAACTTTAGGCTAGGCCCCCGCGGAGAAACAAGAACAAGAGTGGCGCATATGAGTGCCGCCAAATAGAACTGAGAAAAGAAAAGAGGACAAACTAGGCAAATGGGGAGGAAGAACAAGAGTGGCATACACATGAACGTCACAGAAAAGATAAAAGAACAACCTAGGCTAAAGAGGCCCGATGGATTCCCTCGAAAAGAACTAGGAATAGAAAAAAGAAAGGAAAACCCCCAAGTTCATACATCCTCAAAGCTTGCAGGCTCAGATGAGGAGAGGTTGGCTACACTAGGG
This sequence comes from Posidonia australis, assembly GCA_024699735.1. Taxonomy (NCBI): domain Eukaryota; kingdom Viridiplantae; phylum Streptophyta; class Magnoliopsida; order Alismatales; family Posidoniaceae; genus Posidonia; species Posidonia australis. The sequence continues at coordinate 22,383 of JAMKQA010006664.1, forward strand.
TATGCAGATGTTGATGTAGGTGTGGGTACTGCCTCTTGCGCATTGATGACAATAGCTCCATTGTCGATCAAGCTCTGAACAACATCCAGGAGGGTGTGGCAATTATCAGTTGAGTGCCTCGGGGCTCGATGATAATCACATTGCGCTCCTGCGTCGTACCACTTTGGGAGTGGATTCGGTTGCAGATGAGGATCTGGTAGTCGCAAAAGTGACACGATCTGAGGGAAGAGGGCACTCGGTGGCCTTCCGAGCAGAGTGAAGTCACTTTCTAAGCGACGACCGCGCCTCCTCTTAGGCTGCTGTCCTTGTTGAGCCGATGCGACGAGATGCACTGGCTCGACAGTGGGAGGTGTGCACCTAGCATGCGGTGACGACCTACGTGTTGGAACCTAACCTTGCTGAGGTGAATTCTGAATATGCTGTGTTGTGTGTGGCGTTGAGCGTGAGAGCAACAACTGCGGCACTGGGACAGCGTCGGGTGACGGACTCGAGAATGCTGTACTCTTGCGCAACTAATGGGTTCCTGTGACCATGCCGGTGGAACCCTTGCACGGCTCTCCTACTACCAAGCGCGTGGAAGCGCATGAGGAGACCCGATATTGTCACGGCAAAGATAGTGAATCCGGAGAAAGAGACTAGACCCGGAAACACCAAGGGAAGATAAGAAGGATACAGAAAGGAGTCGCCACCTAGTCTTTTAATGGAAAGACGAGGAAAACCAAACACACAAGAAAATCGAGAAGCAAATAAGATGCAGAATGTATGTGTGTGCTCCGTGCCTAATGGACAATGCACAAATGAATGCAGGCCAGAGAAAGGGTAAGTGTAATGAATGTGTCTTCCATCATATTTGTATTTGCTTTGATGTATATTTGTAACTTGATGTACTCAAGGGCAATGGTGGAATTTGGGCCATGGATATAAATACCCATGGCCGCCCATTCTAGGGTATGTAGAAGAAAAACAACCAACCCTTGAAGCCCATTTTTGAGAGGGGTTCTTCTTCTCTTGTTGTAGCAGCCACCACCATAGTGAAACCCACCTTTGAGAGAGCCATCCGTGGAGTACCCAGCAAGGGGAACCACGTTAAATCCCTTGGTGTGTGTGTG
>JAMKQA010006665.1:0-16140 GCA_024699735.1 Posidonia australis
AAATAAAAAAATGTTAATAAATGATTAATATACTGATAGAGCATGCAGTTAACTGTCATTATACAATATATGTACTAACATGAGAAATTGAATTGTGTCAATAAATAATTAATATAGTGATAGTTTATATAGGTAACCGTCATTATAACATATAATTAGTGATAAAAGAAATAAAAATGTGTCGGTAAATTTTGATCTTTATTAACATTTATATCTCTTTAGTTGTCAGTAAAGTCATTTTTTTGGGATAGTTACAATAGTGATTGTCGGTAAATTAAACATGTATAGCGAGATGTCTAGTTTGGTTTATCGTTTTGGTTTAGTCTATCGAACCAGACTCCTGACTCATATGCTTAAATGTGTTTGATAATGTTAATCTCATGGATTTAAATGATGGATTGACATGTGTTAATGATGTTTCCCATATAGAAGGTATGAAGGAATATAGAATTTAATTGAATGAACTTGGATGATGATTTTACATGATTTTGGGCATGAGACTCATTAAGAGTTGAGATGCTTTAATGATGTTTTAAGCATGTATTAATGATACTGAATCTATGTAAATGACATGAGTAAATATGGAAATGTTTCTAAGATTAAATATGATTTTTATAAGAAAAATCCTAATTTTTATGAAAGTGAATTGTGTGTTGTTCCGGATCCACGTAGTGATAGGATAATGTTGGAAGGGGCTGTGGACCCTGATGAGACCGATTAGCCCAAACATGGTTGTCGAGGATCTAGATCCACGAAGTTGCGTGGTTGTTGAGGTTTGGAGGCAATTAAAAGAGACTATGTTACTCCCACTTGAGACTATATTGACTAGACCTGGGAATGAGAGTACCAGGTATCGGGACACTTTTGGAGTGCTAAGAAAGACATATCTCTATGCATTCTAAATAAATGAGACTGAGGCCTGTTGGCCGAGGCGATTGTCTTCCCGCATAGGGAAGGGTACCGCGGCAATATAGGTTGATGAGATTAGAGCCTTGCCTTCTACTTGTGGCCTGGTCATTTCTGATCAGGGTGACACTAGTGATTTGTGAATGATATGTGTGTGCTATGGTTTTGGGCTAGAGATGGTTTGTGTTTAGCTTATGGATTTAGCCAGCTTCCAACCAAGACAAGTTATGGTTTTGAACCAGTTACCAGTCAAGTATGGATTTATTGTTTTGGGTCATGTGTGGCTTTACTGCTTTGGGTTGAGTCTAATCGAGAATGTAGTTTCTCGACATGCATAAAAGATTTTAAAATGCATTGATTTATAAAAGAGAAAATGTTTGGGAAAGACATGATCTTGGGAAAGAGACTCTCAAGGATTTCTGGCTTTCGGTACGAATTCTAAATTTTTTGTAAACCGGTTTTGAGTAATTACCGAGGAATCGAGTTTTGGTTTGTTTTGCTGAGATAAGAGTTTTCTCGAGGTTTTTGGTGGTTTTGTTGTGGTTTCTTTTATGGTCGCTTTTTGACTTTTCAGGTAAGCAGTTATTGGAGTACAGTCTGAGTTCTGGTACTCGAATTTCCAGAGCCACTAGTCACACGCCTTTCTTAGGTAGTTGTTTGACCCTTTTTAGTTATTTTAATCATTTAATTATTGTAATTGGGTTGTGATGCTATTTAGGTAGCGTGCCTAGGTTCGAAGCGTTACAAAAAATCTCTTACTTTTTCTTCTTCCTTTTTCTTTTTCTCTAGCATATAATACCATAGTATGATTTGAATATTTCAAAAAACATGTACTTTTAGAGATCTTGGCATCGTATTCTTGGAGAAGAGCTAAAAAATCGCTATACATGAGGATAGATTTTCTTTTTCAAGTTAAGAGATCTATCTTAGTTGACCAAAAGCTAAGATTATTCTTATTTCTTCTCTTTGTTATTAATTATTTATTATTTTTATTCATATCATTTTACATTCAATCATATTATTATTGATATTTGTCTTAAAAATTCTAACAAAGACAACTAATTTGTCTCACTTTTCTTAACGGATCGGCTAGTCAAGTAAGCCACTGACGCAAAAAACTTAGGGAAGTTTATCTAGTTTTTGGTGATTAGCATAGAATAAATTTCAGTAATTAGAAAGGTTTTGGTGGAGTTGTCTTTCTTTAGTGTTTTAACACTTCTTCTTCTCCATCAATTCTTCGTCATCCCAAAACTCTCTATCTTGTATCTTTGGATTGCGTCGATGGAATTTTATTCCTCTTCAAATAAAAAAAATAAGATGTCGAACCTACAATTTTGCTAGCATAATACATCTTAACAAACTTCATGTAATCCCAAATAGAAGAAGGGGAAAATGATTTTTGAAGGCAATAATTCTTGTCGATAGGGTTTGTGTTGATCACACTCCTATAACATCAACCTTTCTTTAAACACATACGTCAATTACTTGTTTTCCAAATGTTTGTTAGTCATTAGTAAATGGGTTTAGTCAGAATAAATGATGGATGTGGTTTCCTATTCCTAAAGGTGCATGTTTGGCGAGAGTACTATAGTTCGGGATCCCGATACCATCACAGGAGAGAACGATAAGGAAAGAAAAGAATCATCCTAGAAGATAATCCTCCTCCACGGCATATCCTTGTGAATTGTGACATTGGTGCTACCCTAACAAAGATAGTAAAAAGAGGAACAAGAAAAACGAGGAGGGGGAGTTATTAAGAACAAAAAAGAGGAAGAACAAAGATTACAACATTGATGCCATTGTCGATCAATCCTAATAGTTACGGGCGTGATAGGTACATCATGTAAAAATAAATGTCATTAGTCCTCTCAACAATACTAATTAAGAAAAAAATGGAAGTTCAAGGTACCAAGGTGGTTGATTTTGAAGATGAAGGTAAGAAAGTGTAAATCAATCAAAGTATAGGATATTATTAAGAAATTTACTCTAAATTTTGAGTAATTAAATATCAATCATAAAGCATCGTTAATGTGATTGACCTAAACCATGACAAAAACCACAATATGACTTCATCATGTCGGCAATATGGAGGACAATCGCGAGCTGCCTTGCCAAGAAAATCATGATCACCGGCTAAAAGGAAAGAGTTAAGACAAATTAGTGTCGACACAGAATAATCATGACTTCACATGGGTAAGAACCCTAATTAAAACAAAATTTCCTTCTAACATATTAGTTACTTTAGTAGAAAGTTATTGGAATTAATAACTGTTTCTTCCTTGAAATCCTCTTCATAAGTACAGCTTGATGCCCATCCCTTATGAAACGCACAAAGGCAACGCAGAGACGTTTCAAAGTGCACTAGAGCTTTATCACGGACATGGGTGATGAAGAAGTGCATCGTAAAGGACCTAGGGTTCCTCCGAAGGTGACCATGTTGTCCATGAGGCTCTTTGGCAAATTTCGGAAGCTTTTCATGTGTTTCTTCTTTCCTCTTCCTACTGATCATGGACCGGAAGCAGCTCGCAACAGCTGTCGAAGGACAGATGGGTGTCATGATCACTTCATGGAAGGACCTTGCAGACCACACCTTCTGACCTCTAACTCTCACTACAATGAAGCAATTGAAGACTGCATTGAGTTCCTCAAGAGATCATCCGTTGATGCAGCACCTAGTGGGCAAGATGAGTACTCCGATGCCTTTGAGGTTTCCTGTCTTTCCCCGCTTTGCACACTTTTACTTAGTGCTCATTATTTGGTGTCAAGGTAGGAGGAGGTGATTTAAACAATCGACTTGCATGTGTTTTGGCCTTCCGGGATCAGCTTTTCAGTTTTAGATAATATGCTGTTATTGTTATGTTAGAATATGATATCATCGATCCATTAATCTGCAATACTTGAGGGAAAAAAAGATTGGAAGAAGGAAAATAGTGAAAGACAGGCACACATATGTGTTCCATGAGACGAAGATTTGTATATATTTGGCTATGTAATTAATATTATACTTGGGAGATTACACAAAAGAAAACCCATCAAGATACTATAATGAAACCAGAAATTCGGGCATGCTCTTAACAAAGGCAACTTCTCAGCAACCAGCCTTTTTCTTAGAGAAAATCCCTCCTATCAACACCTTCTTTTTCTTCTTCTCCCTCACCTTCTTCATCGGAATCTTTCCGTTGCTTGCAGAAGAACGTTTCGGGAGGATCGAGTCATCAACAACCGGTACCTGATCATAATTAATCAAGGGAGTCGCGAACCTGACGGATCTTAATTTCCTCTGAAACTCTACTTCTCCACCACCGGTGATGGGTGTTTCTGCGCCGGTCTTCGTCAAGTTTTTCACAGACTTCACTTCCTCGATTTCCGACTCAACCGTTATGTTCTCTGATCCTTTCTCTCTATGTTCTTTGAGCTCTCTCTTGGTGTTGTCAAGCTCTTTTTTGAGTGAATTGAGGCAGTTCGCCATCAGCAGTCTCTCTTCTCTTGCCTTCTCAAGGCTCTGCTTGGTTTCTTCCAGCTCGGTGACGATGAATGCTATCTTGGAGAGACCAGGTTCGTTCTTGCTTGCTGCGATTTGCATCTGACGTACAAAAAACTGTGAAAATGTGCTTGTAAATACTTGTAATATTGATGTGATCAAACCTTCCTTTGTTGATATGTTACCCAAGTAATTGTTGTTATGTTTACTTCAGTACTTAATTAGGTAGCAAGTAGTAGTGTACGATCATAGATTATATGTTGATCGGGATCGTCAGTAACTTGGTACATGATGAAATCTGTTTATCACTCTTTCGGAAGATGATTTGTGAAAATGAAACAAGTGATGCTCGTGTGCTGAAACTGCGGAGCCTACTTGCCATGTTCATGCTTGGTGAAATTGTGAAGTACTATATGTCCACTGCTGGAACTACACTCGTACCCTCGTAAATTAGGGTACGAATTGTACTATTGTCGTTCGTTCCAAATGTTCATTTGTTAATCTTACTCACCTAAACCACTTCTGTAAATTAAAAAAATAGAATTAGCATGTTCTACTTAATTATCTTCTTACTGATTAAAAATGGGCACTAATGCAACTAACCCACTCTCTTTATAAAGTTTGTTTTAGAGAAGAGAAGAGCACAATGGCAGAAAATTCGCAGAAGGAAACGACACCTGAACAGGTTAAGATAATAATCCAAATATGACCTTGTTGTGCTTGGTAGCATAGATTTCTCCAGACAGGATTCGCTCACCGAACAGCGTGACTGCCTCCTTCACTGACCGGAATGGTGCTTTCGTGTCAATCTCAACTCTCCCGGCGACGAAGACACCACATTCTTCTCCCTTCATTTCTTCTTCTTCTTCTTCTTTTTCTTCTTCTTCTTCTTCTTCTGGGGTAGTATTCTTATATATGAGCAGAGGTGGATGGATGCATGGTATTTGCTTAGGGGAGTAATAAAATGATGTGCTACGTTACTTCGCGTCCACTTCACTCGTATTCTGCTCTAAACTTGTGGCTGCTGGAATATATCTAAGACCAACATGCATCTGCTGGTAAAATGGTCCACTTTCGCAAAAAGAGAGAGAGAGAGAGAGAGAGAGAGAGAGACGTCTTTTCTTACCTATACTGAATGGTAAGTGCAAACAGATCATACGCATATGATGGCTACGAAGATTGGAACCAGAAAAGGTATCTAGTCTAGGTTTGTTGGAATGTTACAAACACTTGTTTTCCTGGCAATCTACAGTACTGGTTTCTTGAAGTCTAAGAAATTAAGAAGGTGGGATAAGTGAAAAAAAGGAAACGAGGTATGAAGCAAAAAATCTGAACGGGGATCAGACTTGGTCTAAGGTCAAAGCTTTACCTTTTGACTGTGAAGCATCGAATGTCTTTGGACTATGGTAACTGCTGTACCTATAAGGTACCTCAGACATTCCCAAAATATTATCAACTCAAATAACTAGAACTGAATCATGATAGAAAATTTACATGATTAGTTATTGTTTACTCTCGATTTAGGCACACTTAATTACGATTGTTAGGGAAAAGGATTAGTTGTAACTAATCAAGTGTAATATTTACTTGATTAACAATGACAGTCTGCTATTGTGCCAAAGTTAGTCAGCAACTACAACAAAAGATTGAGAGGAGTATTTCATCCTACACAGTTACATTCTATCATAGCATCAGGAGCCTCTGATCTTTTCTCCTATGGCATCTAATTTGTCTGCATCAATTTCTCCCTCTACTGTTCTACGTACCTTCGATCTCTTCTTTGTCATCTTATTCTATTGTTTCATTCAATCATCTTGTTATTGTGAAGCTTGATCGCAACAATTATCTGTTATGGAAATCACATATCTTTCCAATTCTAAGAGGTAACGATCTGTTAGGGTTTGTGGATGGATTGATTGATGTTCGAAGCAAAACTTGTCTAATTTGAAGAAATGGTGCTACTGAAGGATGTAGTTAGATTTGAGAGGTAGCGACTTGAAGGTTGTTACATCTCTTCTAGGTATTATCCCTACTTCAACTCTGAAGGGTCTTCGGAGAGCCTCAAATGCATTCGGTCCCTACCTTATAGAGATAGAACTTCTTGCAATTAGGATTAGGTGTCACTCATGATTCAATCAAACCAAAATAAACCATTAACTGAGGGAGAAGGAATACAATATCTAATCTCAAGGGTCTAATTCTCTTTCACAAAATGTCAAGGGAAGGAGAAGTGCTCTTTGTGAACTAAGGGTTCTAATTCCCCAAGTCTTTACAACAAAGGTGTTAGGGACTTGAGTGGTTGTTCATGTAGTCTAAGAATAGACTCGATTAAAGTAGTTCCCAAGAAGGACCAAACAAGTCATGAAGAAACCTCGACTTTGTTTTCCTTTGAAAACATCCATACATTGATTCTCCAATTCCTGCGGCAATGCTGATCACCTCACACCTCAATGCACAAACCAATTTTTACAAGAAATCAAAGAATTCTAGAGAAACCATAGAGGAGCATTGTTTCAGGCGTAAAATGCGTATGTATTTGCGTCTAACACAGAATGCAGAAAACATTGCATTTAACAACATGAACAGGGACTCTTTAGAAAATAGATGTTGTTTTTAAATGATCATCTTTGCTCCCAAATCCATCATCAAAAGGAAAATGATCACTTGCATTTGCTCAAGTAAACACAAAAAACACCCAAGGGACTATGGTACCTCCAAAACCTAATGGGGAGAAAACACACCATGTGCTCAAAATGTAGAATTATAGTTATGACAAAGGAAAAAAAAGAAAAGAAAGGAAACTCACTCAGCACAAATGGCACTTTTAGTTGTCACATGTTATGGACATGGGACTTTACATGTGTGTTTCCTAGCTCTAACGTTGTTCGTTAGCCTTGACTCCTTTGCACTTTTTGTTGTCGACTTGACTCCCTTGCTCCACGTACTTAGGAATCAAGGGTGATTACCACTCTTGGTTTGCTTATTCATTGGTCCTCAGGACACCTTTGGGAGATTATGATGTTGATGTGGGTTTAGCTACTTTGAAACGATGTTGGCATCACTCAAAAGGTTTCCTATATTAAGCGACTATCTTCCTTTCTTCTTTTCCCTTCATAACAAGTAAACAATTTCATGAATTAGAACATGTATAGTATCAAATAAAAAAAAAACTTAATATCATGAAATAAAGTACCAAAATGGCACCTTGAGGTTTGGCCTCTAGTTTACCTTAATGCTATACCTAGCTACATATGCAAAAGTGATGAAAAGAAGTATGAAACCCCCTTATTGTGAATTGTGCAATGTGAAAAAGTCGTCAGATGCCTTGAGTGGCATGGTGGGAGTCATCGGGACTAGCTCGTAGTTGCGTGAATTAGTGGCTCTAAGGACACCTTCAATCTTTCTCCCTTGAACCATTTCGCCTTCTTCTTTTTTCAAGATCTATAATAACTCTTTCTTAACCTATTAAGAAGGGTTAGCATACAAATATATTTTATTATCATCAAAATCAAAATTAAGTTCATTGAGTCAATAGGTGTTTTTGGTCAAATAACCCAACGTTAGCATTGTTAAATTTAGCAAACGTACTTCTTTTGAGTCGATGAGGTATCTCCTCTGGTTGATGGACCTCCGAAGATCACTTTTATGACTTGGAGGAGGGAGGCCTAACCCTATGACGTTGCTCCCATGGTCCCTATGGTTATCCTCTCGCACTCGCCCCTCCATATATAGGCCCAATCTTCCTTTGAGAATGAGAACTTTTATGTTTTCCTTCAATTGTAGGCTCTCATTGGTGGTGTGTTTGGAAACCCGGTGGAAGTTATAATAGGCAGTGTAGCTTGTGTGACGACCTGAGTTTGTTGACATCCAGATGGGTCATCTTATGAGTCTTTGATCTCCATTAGTACTAGGGCCCTTGAGATGTTCAGAGGGGAAAAATTGTGGAAGCGTGGACTGACAGGGAGATAGGCAATGTGGGTGCTCATTTTTGTTGCTTATCAGACCGAAGTAGATCATTGGTCATCCCGATGCATCTATTATGGGACCTTGGTAAAATCGACACTGTCATTATTTCCTAAGAAGTCTCTCCACTAGACAGTTGCCATCTGACATCATCAAATTCATACTTGTTGGCCCTCTCCAATGCCTTAGCAAATGAGCGATAGGGTCCAAATTGTATGATTGAGAGAACTATGAGACCTTAAGCCCTTGTTTGAAAGTAGATAGGGCAATGTCCTAGCTTAATTCGGGGATCCTGAGAGAGCAGTACTAAATCAGTGCAAGTAACTCTGTAGGTTTTCTTTTGGCTTTTTCACTATTGTGAAGAGGTGATCCAAGACTTTCACCACCTTCCTTCGAGCAATGAAGTGTGTACAAAAGGCATGGATCAAGTCCTTGAAGGAAGTGATGGATGCCCTCTTAGTCCCCTGAGGGTTGTTGTAGGGCTGTAGGAAAAAAAATGTAGCAAACGATGGCATTAGAGGTTTGTTGGGTGCTTAATTTTCAAGGATGTCCCTAAAAACTTGGATACAATCCATTGGAGTGGTCCAACTACGACATTTTAAAGGCCTTAGGCAAAGGTTCTGCTTAGATCAGGCTCAATCTCCTTGAACCCACTAGCCAAACTACAAGTCTTTTTGCATATGTTGGAGATGCTCTTTCTACTCAAAGGTGTCGAAAGCTTGGTTGCCCTGATCGTTGTCCCTAGGTGGTGCGTTGGAGGCAACATGCACCCTATGGTGGGGTGTCTTTTCCAACATGCTAGCCTTTTTGGCCCTCTTGAAGCAAGCATCTCACTTGTGGAGCTCTTTGGTGAGGAACAAAAGCTATTCTTGGAGTATAGGAAAGTTTCTGGTGTGATTTCCATGGGTGAATTGGTGATGAGTCCTTGGGAACGAGTGTGAATTGCACTACAAGAAAATAGGGCTTTAGCCACGGTCAAATTCTGTGGCTAATACAAAAAAAGCCGTGGCTAATTGCATTTAGTCGCGGCTTTTGACTGTGGCTAAGTCCGTGGCTAAAAGCTCCGTATCTAAATTTTAGCCATCGCTCTAGTTGACCGTGTTTAATTTAGCCACGGTCCAATTTCATGACTAATTTGTGGCTAAATAGTATCTTTTTTGCATAAAGATCCGTAGCCATCCGTGGCTAATACCGTGGCTCATCTGTGGTTAACTTAGGCACCATATATTACCGTGGCTAATCCGTGGCTAACTTTACCTGTGGCTATATCCTGTTTATTCCGTGGCTAAATTTTTTGAACATTTTCAACATTTAGGCTAATTTATTTTTTTTCCATCTGTATTAAAATATATAAATTCATCATCATCATTACCATATATAAATTCCAAAATTTAACATATAATGTTCTCATATTAAGGTATCAGTTACATGACTATTTCCAAATAGGGAATTTAATACTAACTTAAATTGTCTCAAAATATGAATATGTAATTCAAACATTGTCATCTGCATGTCTTGTAGAATTTGGCTCGACATCATGATCATCATTCTCGTTAACACTTGTAGAAGTCTATAAAAAATAATATAAGTCATGAAACAATATTAGAATTGCTTAAACAACATAAGATATTTCATTAAATCACATAATTCCGTTGTTTCAATTAAAAAAAGAATTAAGTTTGGAGACACACAAAAAGACATTCATCAACATCATTAAGTTCTAATTTGTCAAGTTCGGTCAAATTCTATTGCAAGGATTTATTAAGGTCTAATTTATATATGATTTGGAAATATGAGTCAATAGAACAAAGTATAAGAATAACATGAAAAAGTAAAGAAACTAGATATACTTACAATATTTGATGTTCGAGGTGACGGAGGCTTCCAACCTATGGAGAAAGCATAATTCTCAAAGTAGTCCTTGAGAATATCAGGCATTACTTCCCTCAACATGTCTTTGAATTGAGTTAATTGAAGCTCATTGGGAGATGAGAGTTGATTAACTGATTGTGATGATTGTATTGATTGCATTATCCTTGTGGAAGATTCACGAGGACTAAATCCAATCACTCGTTCTTTCTTTACTCCTCTAGTAACTTGAATCTAAGTATCCAAGTTGTCTTGTGGTAAATTTTGCATTGATCCTTCTTCACCTTCGATTGAAGAAGATGATGAGTATACCCATAATGGAGTTGTAGTTGTTCTAAATCATGCAATTAAATTCATTAATAAAAAAAAAAGATATATTAATAAATAAAACTACCATTTTAATAAAATAAATAACTTACATAAATGTCTTTTGCTCTAACATGGACCCACTCATTGCTTTTTTTCTTCTGATGAATCTTTTTGAAGACCTCTGCTTGAGTTAGACGACGGTTAAGTTGTTTCTCCTGAATTGAAATTATATATTGATCATAATGTAATTGAGGAAATATCTATAATAAAAAGATTTAATTAACTTCAAGATAAAGACACATCATACCATATCCTTCCTATGACTCTCAACACTCTTTGAACCACCAGTATATGTCACATGAGAAGAGCTTAAACGATTTTGAATTGTTTTTTCTGAAGTAACTTGCCACTGCTCTAACTTCCATCCATTCACAAACTCATCCCACATTAGTCTTTTTGCCCATTTTGGTGGAAACTCCTTGCATTTGTCATCTATTTTGGAAACCTTAGCTTTCTTCATTGCTTCACATCTTGCCTTATACAATCAAGCCTTGTAACGTTCTTTTATATATTTATCAAATGTTTCCTTTGCATGCCTAGTTGCCACTTCATCTCCAAAGTTGTAATATTTCTTTGAAAAACAGACATTAATCATTGTAAATCATTAATATAAAATTTTAAAATATAAATGCAATGACTTACCAATAATTTTCCCTACATCATATTCTTCTATATATCTTTCCAGTCATTCCATGATAGGTAAGCAGTTGGAAGTTGACCCTTGACAATATTAACTATTTGTGACTTTACTGAAGGTGGTTCAAATATTCTACAAAAATTCAAATAATAGGTAAATATTAACGTACTTATTTTTGTAAATAATAAACAATTACATATAATAATTTTACTCTTAGATGTTGTCGTCCACTGCAGCAAAGCCAATCGGTGAAGACTATATTTGATATCCGGGATCAAGCTTTTGTAAGGGCATCTCCTGCTGTCCTTGGGTTGAAGGTAGGCCCATCTAGTTTTTTTATTACTTGTTGTTTTAAAAAATAATAAAATAATAATAATTGTCTTGTACTGTTGCACATCAAGCCATAAATCTACAGAACTCACAGTCCTAAATGATTAACGTTGTAACTTGTTACAACAGTTTTGAACTAGCATCAAGGAACATAGTGAGAAGAACCAGCAAGAGTAGTGAACAAATTGCAGTCATGATGACATTGATGTCTATTTGATTGCCAGCAGGACAATTTCAGTTCTTCCCATTTAATAAAAAAGGAAGGCACATGTATATGTCATTTAAATACATTCCTTCTCACGTGTAGGTTTTAGCTCAAGTAAGTAGGATTTCCATGCCTAACAAAACTTTATTTCGCATTCCTTATTTTTTTACCATATGATGATCAAGTAAGTCACCTGTTTAGAAATATTAGTAAGTCACCTGTTTACAGTAAATGTGCATAGAGAAAAAGTCTGATTGGTATATGACCAATAAGAAATGTTGAACATTGGAGGTGGTCCTATACTTGTACAGTTTTCAATAGATAATCTAAGAGAAATAAATGGAACAACTCTACCAGTAAAAGGGACATAACGAACAAGGAAAAGATTAAGCATACAAACTTAAACCAGAAAATCAGTTAAGCAACAGACGACAATTAGCAGTAAAGGGGAAAAAAAAAAGGTATCCTGGACCAAAACAAATGAATGAATTACCTACCTGGCAAATCAAATCCCCAACAAGATTCAGAAATGCAGACGTTACTGCTTTAGTAGGGATTGGGTGCTCATCAAGCACCTTCAAGTACCTGAGAATAATAGGTTGAGAACAATTCAAAAATTAATACCTTATGTGAATGTAGAAGATGAAAAAATCGTACAAATTGGTTTTGAAGAGCAACCACACATTCAAATTAAAACTGAGGTGTCCTTATGCGAATGTTTAGGCATGCAGCAACTTGCTCAATCAAGACTTTTTTCTAGCATTCAAACCACATACTACGACCTAATCTGAACAAGCATACTAGATGAGCTAGGTGGACAATTTAAGATAGGTTAACTAATAAAGATACATACTGTGTTCATCCAGAAAAGTAATGGTGGATTCATTTTGTATAACATATTTCAGAAGCTGCAATTCTTTTCCCATTAAATATACATACAAAAACTTATTAAACATTATAGGATCAATGGCTTCAAACCTCTGAGAAACTCAATGGCAGGAGAAGCTCCTGTAATTGCAAGTGATAAGCAACTGATCATAACCTTTCAGAGTTTAGCAGGAGAAGCTCATCTTACCTCTGTCTTGGAGAAGCTCTGCCGCGGTCGCTGCCGGAGAATGTAGTGAGAGGGAGAGACGAGGAGGCAGTGACAAATGGGAGCCGACGACCTTACGGAGGAGAGGTGGAGGAGAAACTATCGAGGAGGTCAGAGCACCGTCGAGGAGGAGAGGCGGAGGAGAAACTGGCGAACGAAATTTATGGTAAGAGAGGTGGACGAGTAAATGTCGTCAGGGTATTTTATATCTAAATTAGCGAGGACTTTAACGAGGACATTTCCTCGCTATTTACTCGCTAAATGAAAAGCGAGGACATTGCGAGAACAAATCCTCGCAAAAAACTCGCTATATTATTGCGAGGTAATTTCCTCGCAAAATCCTCGCTATATGTCCTCGTTATAATATTGCGAGGACATTTCCTCGCAAAGTCCTCGCTCATTGTCCTCGCAAAATCTAATTTTTATTGTAGTGCTCTCTCTCCGGTTAACAAAATGCAAGTAAAATACATTAACACATATTGCATGATTGAGCATATAAGGGAAAGCATTCTTCTCCCCTGAGTCCACCTACAGTCTGCGAAGGGCAATTCTGGTAATCTGCTCTATAGCTTTGGCGTAGAACGTGTTGCCAGTTTGCCCCCCTTGTCTGGGGTCGTGTCGATGTTAGTAGTGGGCACAACTCCATGATACTGTAGGAGACGAGGCCATAAACGCACCACTCGTTCACTACCTGTGCTTTGGCCAGGATTTAGAGCGAGGACCTTTACATTCTAGCCTGAGTCGGAGACCAATTTACCATGTGTGATCCCGGAGTAGACGACCTCCCAGGGAACATTTAGTTGGTGAGAGAGAGCATGTTAGTTGCATCCATGTGCATGAATGCCATTCACGCCACCATAACAAGCTGCATTTTGTTGCTGGTTCTAACCCCAGCCACTTTTCTACCTGTGACAGGTAGTAGAGCGTGAGTTCCTTAGCCACAGCTCGAGCGTTCCCTGCCTTTACTTCCCTAGTTGCGACATTTCGCTGTCGATCATCTTTCCCTGAGCTATTTGTCGTTTTGACAATAGCTCGTCCTAGGATTCACCCCCTTGTTTGCCGCCGTAGCCCGATTCTCACCCGTTCCCGGTCAACTATGGCCCAACGTACTAGTGAGGCACTTTCTGTTGTTGTTGCTCCCGAGGGCACCTCCTTTGCGGTCCCTCCTACCCTTGCTGTGTCTCCAGCCATTCCTTCTGTCCCCTTCATGCATCACGGAGGTTCTGTCCCCTATCCTGTCGAACATCCCTTAACCCTGGCCAGTCTGGAGCCAGGCACTAAGTCCACCGCAGTGACCCTAGCACAGGTTCCAGACGTATCACCAATGGCCCCACCTCCTCAGGGATCCTTCTCTTTTAGCACTCGGCCTACTGTGGCAACTCCTCTTGCAGATTCCTTGTCTCCAAGGCAACCTACTTCCATCCTATCTGTGACTCCGAAACCTTTGACTGTCCCATCCCTTACCATCCCTGAGGGACCTCCTGCCGCGCAGGCAGAATATCTGTTGGCTCTCGCTCAGAAGATTGAGAGCATGGCCATTGCCATCCAGTCCACTATTGATCCTAACATTAGTGAGGCTCCCCAGCAGCCTACTCCAGTGTTCGAGGCATTGGCACCACCACCTCAGCCTTCACCCTAGCTCCTCACTGCACCCACATTAGGTGTGACACCACCGGCCCAAAAACATCACCTCATTGCACAGCATTCAACTCCAACATCTGGTGGTCAACCCCTTGGGTTGGCTGGAGTGCAGCATCCTCAAATCCTACAGCCTAGCGCCGTGCCACTGTAGCAGCTGTTACTCCTACACTCAGCACCCACTGCCACACAGTTCGTTGTTCATCCTTCTTTTATACACCATCAGGTCCAGGCACCGTCACTTCCACAACCAGACTCAACACTCTTGCACAAATATGTCGGCCATCACGCTACAACACCAGGTAGCATGATGGTGGATCCAAAGGAGCACTTAGGTGCGACCCACACGGCATATGCGGCCCTTCCCCCTGCTACGTCACCCTTATCGACAGCAGCTCCAGACGCCCTCCTTGCTAGGGTAGGTGACTTGGAGAAGGCACTTCAACAAGTGGGGGAAGCGATCGCCAACCCTACGGATTCTGGGACCTCTGTTACTTCCCAGAGGTGACACTCCCACCGCAGTTCCAAATCCCAGACTTCGAGAAGTATAATGGAAAGGGTTGCCCCATTTCACACCTTCGGGCATATCGCAGAGATCTCGCTCAGCTTCAGGCTGACGAGAGGCTGTTAATCCACCTCTTTCAAAAGAGTCTCACCGGTCCGGCCCTCAAGTGGTTCACGTCTCTTGACATGGGCTCAATCAAGACTTGGAGCAACCTCTCGTAGGCGTTTATGGACCAGTATGCCTTTAATCTTGACCTAGTCCCGAAGAGGGAGGACCTCGTCACCACAAAACAGAAGCCCAATGAGCCATTAGGGGAATATGTCGGCTGCTAGCGCACCCTTACATCACAAGTAAAAGATAGGCCTTCCAACGAAGAGTCTATCGAGATCATTATCCGAGGAGCACAGCCGGATGTTGGGGCTCTGTTGAGCATTCAACCAGTCACCACCTTCCCATCCTTGATTCGGGCAAGTGCGCGCGTGGAAAGCTCCCTCTGCAGTGGTAGCTTTCCTGTGCTCGCCATTTATGCCAAACAAGCCTCATCCTCAGATCACCAGGCGAGTAGCAGCACTCGCAACGGTGCTGGCACCAGTTACCCTAAGAGGCAGGATCCTCCTAAGCCTGTCGTTGCATACGTAGGGTCAGCCGCCACGCCCGTCAATGTGGTGAACCAACCAGGCTCGTATCAATTAGTTTATGCACCTACATCTAGTTCTCCACACACCACATACGCGCACTCCACCGTCGAACCAGTGCATCACGTCCCATTGGCTCGACAAGGACAACAACCTAAGCAGAGGTGTGGTCGTCGCACTGAAAGTGACTTCACACCGCTTGATAGACCACTGAGTGCCTTATTCCATCAGATTGTGTCTCTTCTGCGACTCCTGGATTCACGTCCGCCATCGAACCCACTCCCAAAGTGGTATGACGCAAATGTGTACTGCGATTATCATCGAGCTTCGGGACATTCGACTGATAATTGCCACTCTCCAGGACGTTGTCTAGAATTTGATCGACAAAGGAGCCATTGTCATCAACACTCAGGAGGCACACACTGCACTTGCACCACCACCTACACAGGCACAAGCACCATCAGCTCACACTAGCATTGTCAACCAACCCATGCCGGCACACAACAACT
>JAMKQA010006666.1:0-22944 GCA_024699735.1 Posidonia australis
ACTGTCCTCCTTTTCTTCCCCAAGTGGGAGCAAGGATCGGACCCTCCAAACAAAAACCATAAAATTTCATTAAAACATGGGGTGTAGACCCTCAAGTCTACTTCAAAACCCCTCAAACCAATCACAAATCCATTAAGCATGCTGCTCTAACGAAAATCATCAAGGCATAGAGCTCAAAAACAACCATTGTAGCATGCTTCTCATTAATCCACGAAAATCGCACAAAAAGCCCAAAAATCAGCATGATATCGTCGTAAACATGCTAATCAACACATTCTCAATCACATAATAATTTTCTACGATTTTTCATGCATTTATCACAATTTCATGCATTAAACCTACAGTTAACCCAAAAACGGCACAGAAGAAGGAGGAGGTCGCGTACCTGTCCCAGGCCCCTTACCACACTCCGGCGAGCCTCCACGAGCTCCAGCAGAACGCCCAAATGGCTCACCACCTCCTCCCACAGTCATGCGCCTCAGCTCCCTTTCTTCCCTTCTTTTCTTTCTGCGCAGCACACCTCCCCTGCCCTTGCCACTGCCTCCCTTTCTTATCTCCATCCCCATCCACATGGCGCTGGCCACCCATCCCACCGGACGAGATGGGGAGGCACGGGCCTCCGTCGCTGGTGGCACGGGAGGAAGAAGAGGAAGAAGAAGAAGATAGAAAAATGGTGGAAGGTGTGGCTCGCGAGAGAAAGAAAGAAAAAGAGGAAGAAAAGAAAAGAGAAAAGAATGGCATGCAAACCGAGACAACTGTGCATCTCCAAACCGGACTCCCCATGGGTCCCAAAATACAGGCAAGTGCACAGAAAGCCAACTACCACCACACACAGACAAGAAACAACAGATTATCCATTAATAAACCATTAAACACAATATTACAAATAATACATTGTTTATTACAAAAAAATGGATAATCAGGCCCTGATGTTATAGTTGGAGATCGTACCTCATCCCACCATCCATGCCAACTGAGAAATGAGGCGTTGTTCCCGTCTCCAGCTTCTGCTAGGTGTCGCTAACAAAGGGGTCAAACTACTGGGCAGCGATGATGGCTTCTACCATCTTTGGACGAATAGATAGGTTCGCCAACAGAGTCCTCAATGTACCTTGAGACCGTTTTTGTGGTTTGCACTCTACCAGCTCTTGCATTAGGTGCCATTCCTCGATCATCAAACTGGCCATGACAGGGGTGTGCCTGCATAGTGCATCTCCAACCACATTCACTTTACCTGGGTGGTACGACATGTTAAAATCATAATCCTTGATGTACTCCACCCATCTCCTCTATCTCAAGTTTAAATCCTTCTATGAGAAAATGTACTTCAAGCTCTTGTGGTTAGTGAAGACTTCATATTGTTTGCCATACAAATGTCTCCAGATCTTCAGAGCGAACACCATTGTTGCCATCTCTAGGTCATGGTGGGGTAGTTCTTTTCGCAATCCTTTAACTGTCGAGAGGCATAAGCTACTACTTCCCGTGCTGCATCAAAACGCACCCGAACCCGGTCCCACAGGCATCATTGTACATCGTGAAACCTCCACTTCCTGATGGTAAAGTAAGCACAGGGGCCGTGAGCAAGCGATACTTTAACTCTGTAAAAGTTTCGTCGCACTACCGATTCCATACAAATGGGACCTTCTTTCTAGTCAATTTGCTCAATGGTGCTGTAATCTTCGAAAAGTCTTGGATAAATCTCTGGTAATGGTCTGTTAGACTGAGAAAATTTCTAACCTCTGTTATTGTCTTTGGCTTGACCCAACTGCTCACAGCTTCCACTTTTGCTGAGTCCACCTTGATGCCTTCTCTTGAGATTATGTGCCCAAGAAAAGCCACCTCCTCTAGCCAAAACTCGCACTTGGAGAATTTGACTTATAACTAGTACTACCTCAATGTCTTTAGCACAGTTCTCAAGTGCATCTGGTGGGTCTCTACATCCGGAGAATAAACCAATACATCATCTACAAAAACTACGACGAATTGGTCCAAGTACGGTCTGAATACCTTGTTCATTAGGTCCATGAATGTTGCTGGTGCGTTTGTCAGTCCAAATGGCATAACTAGAAACTCATAGTGGCCCTATTGGGTCCTGAAGGCAGTCTTGTGCACATTGGTCTCCCGGATCCTTAGCTGATGGTATCCAGATCTCAGATCAATCTTGGAGAAGACCTACGCTCCCTGCAGCTAATCAAATAAGTCATCGATTCTAGGTAGCAGGTACTTATTCTTGATGGTAATCTGGTTCAGCATCCGATAGTCGATGCACAACCGAAGTGACCCGTCCTTCTTCTTGACGAATAATACTGGTGTTCCCCAAGACGACACGTTGGGACGGATGAATCCTT
Source organism: Posidonia australis (assembly GCA_024699735.1). Classification (NCBI taxonomy): domain Eukaryota; kingdom Viridiplantae; phylum Streptophyta; class Magnoliopsida; order Alismatales; family Posidoniaceae; genus Posidonia; species Posidonia australis. The sequence goes on from JAMKQA010006666.1 coordinate 2,349, forward strand.
GGTCCATCAGCTGTTGCAACTGGCTACGGAGTTCCCTCAGCTCGGCAGGTGCCATTCTGTATGGGGTCTTTGAAATCGAACCTGAACCTGGCATCAAATCTATTGCGAACTTTACTTCTCTATGTGGCGGCATCCCTGGTAATTCCACTGGAAACACATCTAGATACTCTTGCACCACTGGAATGTCTTGTATCCCATACATGGGTGAGGCAGACACCGTCATGCAGGCCAAGTATCCCACACATCCCTTAGCTAGATGGTGGTAGGCTTTAATATCTGAGATTACCTTCTTAGGTTCTCTTGGCCTCACCCTTTGTATCATACACCACCCTTGGCTTGGGCATTCTGCTAACACTTTCTTCTTGGCACAATCTATCATAGCTAAATGTTGTGTTGGCCAGTCCATCCCTAGAATGACATTGTACTATTGCATATCCATCAAAATAATGCTGGCCTGAAAATCCTTGTCTCCTAGCTGGTTGTTGACTAATCTTAGATACTTCCATGCTAAGCTATGTTCTCCCAATGGAGTCACCACATCAAGTTGGAAAGCTAGCCTAGTTGGTCTGTCTCCAATCTCAGTCACGAATGACTCAGGGAAAAAAGAAAAGGAGCTTCCTGAGTCGAACAAGACTCGGGCCATACGATCGGCTACAACAAAAGATCCTAATTCATACACACATAACATAACCATAATTATTATAAATAAAAGTGCCAAGTACATGAGAGTTCATAGTACAACACTCATACACATATTCATACTAATAACAAACTCTACTGCTCTTTACCTTCTACTACATCTCCTAAGGAACCAGTATCTGGAGCAGTGATGGAGAAGACTATCCTCTTGGTCAACTGACGAGGCACCTTGTCACATCTCAAATTTCCATAATAATTTTAAATAAATTAAATTATAGGAAATTAAAAGCTAAATAGAAATATCAACTACCAAGAACCTTTGTGTGCGGCTACGAGACTCTGGACTATATGCACTATGCTAAAACCCAACTGCATATCTGCACCTGCAACTCAAAAACCACAAAGAACAAGCGTGAGTGACATAAGTAACCCAGCACGTATCCCACAAAATAACAGAAAACAAAACTATATTAATTTTTCCTTTAAAATCATTTCACAATCATTTTCTCTAAAATCCCACAAACTAGGCCCACAAAGTCGAAAGCCAAAGCAAACGCGGGTCACACCAGCCAAAACAACAAATAGGGCTCTACTAGCCCAAAACCACAAACGATGTCCTCAATGGCCAAAACCACACATTGTGAGTTGAGAAGCATGACGCTAGGAAACCAACTCTAGCCAAAAGTAGTCCACCAAAGCGTGACCAACGACACCTGCACTACCAAGGTGATGACCAACCTGTGTAGGAGCGTTCACCGTCCCGCGATTCTCCCACCTGGAGAACCCTTACAGAGCCAACCCTTGTTTAGGAAGGCAATCCTGTCTCTCAGGACACTACCAACTACAGGGCACATGTCCCACCAACATTGGCCACCACAGGGTACGTCTCCTCACAGCGTCCTCTACATTGTGCTCATGAGGGAGTGTCTTACCTCTACACCCGAGCCTCAATGCTTACAGTGACAATAGGAGTATCATACCTCCCCGTCATGCTACAAGACACCTCAACTTACGGACCACAATCCTTGGCCTCGAGACGATAGTCAAGGAGTCTCATACCTCCAAGACTTGACGACCCTCAGCCTTAGGTATCACGGTCCCCAACCTCAACTAAGGAGATGCGCTCGACCACCCGAGAATGTCGTCACATTTCCTGATCCCAACGTCATGGTCCCACAATGTCTCGGCCCGCATATAGAAAACCAGAAAATAATTTTCCAAAACTGGCCAACTCATCTCTTTTTAAAAAAACCATTTTCCAAAACAATTTTATATCTTTGAAAATTCTTTCAAAACCTTGGCAAGACGACACATCAGGTGTCCCATGAGACCACCTCTAACGGCCCACAATTCCATCTCAAATAGGCAAAGCAAACCAATCCGGAAAATCATCGGAAATCAAATTTATAAAACAATTGAGGCCTTGAGTCGGCATACCGAAAAGGAGATTGGTATACCGAAAATCCCTAGATCGAAAAACGGATTAGGATCGATCGACCAAAATAGGTCAACAGTCAACACTCATGGCCAAATCAGCATACCAAAAATGGTTTGGTCAACCAAAATCTCCTTATTCAGTCGATCGTCCAAAATCAGACAACCAAAGCACAACCAGGGGAACTAAATTGACAGCAAAACGGCATACCGAAATGATTTGGAATGTCGTTTTCTATGAAATTCAGAAAACGGCCTAAAGCTCAACTTTCGAAATCTCCCAAAATTGGACCTTGGGGCGGACCTCCAAAACAAGCACCACAAAATCCAACTAAAACATATGTGGTAGACCATTGAGTCTACTCCAAATCTATACAAACAAAACCAAAATCCATCCATCACACAGCAAGATATAAATTCGCAGAGACAGAGGAATCAAAAGGACCCAAACCACAACAACCACCATAAAACGCCATAAATACTTACATAAATTCCCATAAATTCACTATAAATTCTAGGAATGTAAATTTACCTAGATTTCATGCATTCCTATCATTTTCTACCAATTTCATGCTTTCTACACTTTAGTTTGGATGTGTGTACTTGAAACGAGCTCTCCGACGATCCAACTCCGATTTCTGGCCAACTCTGGCGACTCCAAGTGTCCTTGACTACTCCGCAACCTGAGGGACATCGCACGGAAGCTCCATGCATCGTCGCATACCACTGCACACCACCGTCGACCCTCGAGCATGCCAAATAGAGGAAAAGGAAGAAATAGGGGAGGAGATGGGGGAGAGATGAGGGAGTGGGTGGAAGAGGGTGGGAGTGAATGAGGAAGAGTGGGAGAGAAGGAGAGGATGAGAGAGGGGGAGGAGGAGTGGTGCTCGGGAGGAGGATGGTGGAATGGGGGAGAAAGAGGAGGAGAGGTGCGAAGGAGGAGGTTGATGGCTACAACTTAAATACACGCAGATGGTGGTAGCTGCATGCATGCATGCATAGTATAACCACCAGCCTTCTACACGAGCCAGCAACCAACTGCACCAACCAACTCCATCAACAGGCCCACAAACGTGGGCCCCACATAGACCGACACACGGGCCCACAAGCACAGTGTCACATTGCATAGTGCCAACCATGCACAGGGACACGCAAACAAAAGTCGGTCCACGAGGCCCAAGTCCAAAATCACAAAAACACACAAACGGGCCTCGAAACAGTAACACCCGTCCAAAAATAAATTCATTAAAATGTAAATAATTACAAAATGAATTTTACGGGTATTACACACCTCTACAGTAGTCTTATGATGCTTTGGACAGTTCTTTTGAAAGTGTTTGCTCTTTCCACTATTGTAGCAAACCACGTCACTAATTCCCTGTTGGCAATACTTGCACTGCGCTGCAAGATGTCTCATTCTCTTACAAACATGGTAGGGTCCTCTTCCTACACAACTGATGGAACCAGTCTGACTAGATCCAGCACTACTTCTCCCGACAACACTACGCCCTTCTCCTGTCTCAGAGCACTCCTTTATATTCTTCCCTGAGCTTCGTGTACTCCTAGAACTAGGTGTGCCTGAAGTGGATGGTCGCTGAGAGAATCGCTTCCCCTTATCCCAGTGGTACTCCTCTTGGAACAACTGGCTTTCATCTTCATAATGAGTTGCTAACTCTATTTCATCAATTAGTGTTTGGCATTGGAATCCAATAACCCTCGACCTGAGTGCTGGGTGAATTCCTTCCATGAATCTCTTTACTCACTACTTCTCTATGATTATGACCTGAGAAAACTGATCTAGACAGTGGATCTTGGCTTCATATTCTGCCACTGTCATAGTTCCCTACTTCAAATACCAAAAGTCTCTATCTAACTTGTCCCACTAGTGCTCGGGGAAGAATCTCTCATAAAATACCACTAGAATTCTTCCCAGGTAGTCATCAACAAATCCAGGTTGGGAAGCTTAGTGCGGTAGGTAGCCCTCCACCATTAGTCGACTTCGCCTTTAAGCTGGAACGTGGCTAGCTAAACTCACTTCTTTGTTGATCATTCTACGCCCTCAAGGATTTTCTCCACCTCTACGAGCCAGGCTTCACAATCTTCCAGTTTCCCATGGCCATCTAGGGTAGGCACGCTCAATCGACGGAACTGCGTGATCCATGGCTCACCATTGGCCTCGTCTCTATGGCCACCTTCGAGGATCTGAACGAGTCCTCGCATCATTTCCTCGAGCTCCTATCTCATATCCCTCTAAGTGCCTCTCTCCTGCTCTACGTTGGACCCCAACGCAGACGACCTACCTCGCCCATGGCCTAGTCCTCTCAATGCCATGACTGTGATCACAACAAACACACACAAGGTCAGGTGCAATTCATCTTCTCGTGCAACCTCCTGGAGCCGTTAATCCAGACACCACTAAGCCAGTGCACTTAGTGCAACCTAGGCTCTGATACCACTTTTGTAATACCGCGCAATCACAGGGCCCCATCGTAAAGTAAATCTAATTTTGACTCAGCTAAATTAGCAAGAGAAGTATTTAAAATAAATTCAATACTAACTACTACTTAGGCCTATGTGCGACTAGCAGGTGCCAAAACTCGAGCATCAGAAACTGACTACACTTCAATACAGTATCTGAGAAAAAATGAACCAATGAAATGCATGAATGACATCTAAGTCACCCAATACGCGCCCCAAAGAAAACAAAGTAGAAAAATGACTAAGGCTCCCATTCTTTATTTCCAATTTGAACTCTATTATCTTCATTGAAAACTTTTCTATAAAACTCTAATCTGGGTCATAATCAAATTCTGGCTAAATTCTGAGAAAGATTCTTTCATGGAAGTCTCGAATATCATGCACTTTTGAAACTTACTTTCTTTTTTGAAAACTATACTCTATTCTACATATCTCTGGAAAACTGTTCTGAGACTAGGTTCTAACCTAAATCTCAAATCTGAAATCTTGTAAAAACACAGAACCTGACTGGAACTAGTCTTAAAATATTATTCTTATCATGGTTAGAATTTGGCTAAAACTCAGAAACCAAAACGAAGCTCAATTCTAGCCTCAAACCAAACCTAAATCTGAGATTTGCAAATCTCTTTTCTGATGTCATCTTGATCAGGGGTGACCTTGCCACAATCGAAGAAGGTGGCACCAACCTTGATCCCCTACACTGCCACAGTGAACGTCCTTGTGTAGGGCATATCACTGTCCCAGCCAACAAGCCTTACTATTTCTTTCCTCTTTTCTATTCTCATTGCATGGGGATACGTCTCCTCACGACATCCCTCTAATTTGTCATGGTATTGCAAGCATCAGTGACTTTGCTTGGCCAATCACGAGCTCTCGAGTTATCTCACCTAGTCTAACTCCCCGATCCCGGACACGCTTCAATAACACAGTATCAAGCATATAATTACAGAAACGTCAAATAACTGTAACTAAGGCTCATCTTCAAGATCACAATGTGCGGCTAGAAGCTCCAACTCCTGCATCGGAACTCGGCTGCACATGATCTGCACCTGAAAATAAAATAGCACGCGTGAGTGACATCAAAGTCACCCAGTACATGCCCCAAAATATACAAACCACAAAACCTCGGCAAAACCATAAATCTCATTTTTATCATTTTTTTCCAAAACTTGGTTTTCTCTTTTTGAAAATCATCTTTTCGTAATTAGACAAACACTTGGGAATTCAATCCCAAACCATGCTTTTTCAAAAGCCATGTTTCCTTTTCTTTTCTCAACACATTTGGAAATTCATTCCAAAACCACTTTTTCTTTCAAAACATTCCTTTACATTTCTTTCAAAAACCTTCGGAATTCATTTTTTCAAAACATTTCCCTTTTCAATATTTGGGATTTCTTCCTAAAACACAATTTTTCAAATTCACATTTTGCCCAAATCCAGCCCAAAACACAATGCCCCATTGGGCTCAAAACCAAATCATAAACACTGGCTGGCAATTGGTTAAAACAGCATCGTTTCTTTTCAGGATTTTAGAACCATTTCATCAGTCCAATCCTCACCAAATCACATTTCTCTTTCTTTATTAATTTCCACTTTTCTTTACTATTGTTACCTTGATCAGGGGTAACCAGGCACACAAGTAGTAAACGAGGACTTCCTTTCCCTACCTTCCTGCACTGCCGCGAGGAAATTCCCCATGCGGGATGTCACCGCCCAGGCCAACCGGCCTCAATTTCATTTTCATAAGTGCACGGGGATACGTCTCTATCTGACGCCCCAGTCGGTGACCCAAACAACTAGGTCCAATGACCCAGGCTCAGCCTACACCGTCGGTGACCCGAACAATTAGGCTCAAAATCCCATGCTCAGCCTACACCGCTACGAGCTCGGTAACCCGAACAACTAGGTACAACGACCCAGGCTCAGCCTACACCGTCGGTGACCCGAACAACTAGGTATGAAAACACAGGCGCAGCCTACACCGTCGGTGACCCGAACAACTAGGTATGAAAACACAGGCATAGCCTACACCGCTTTGAGCTCGGCAACCACATTATCAGTGTTCCATTTCAAAACCATTTTTCATTCTTCTCGTTGTAGGACTCTATTTCCTTGCAACACTTGACTCTCCACTGGGGTCCCAACTCAAGCCATGAAAATCAAGCTTAAAGTCATAAATTGGGTCTCATGCCCAAAACCACACAAAACCATCTTTTTCATTCATTTATAGGGTCTAAAGCCCAAAACCACACCCAAATCCATTTGTTTGGGGTTCACATGCCTCCATGTCATTACATGGGAAAACATCATTCACATAAATCCACCATACCATTAAAAGCATTTAACTTTCATTAAAATCCATGTTAAGCATATCAGGTTCAGCGCAAAAACGGTAGACCGAATCTCCAGTTCGGTATGCCGAAATTCCCTGTTTCGGTATGCTGAACATTTTCGGTATGTCGAAACCCCCTGTCTCGGTCGACCGGGTGTTTTCGTTCTACCGAACTCAGGTATCTGGCTTAATCTGTCAGGATTTCGGCATACCGAATTCCTCACAGACAGGGCACACCCGTGTTCGCAGCGACGGAATTCGCCCAAAGTGGGAGTCCCGATCGGACCCCCCAAACATACACCAACAATTTCCATAAAATCATGGAGTGTAGACCCTCAAGTCTACTTCAAAACCCTCAAACCATTCAAGATTCCATCAACCACACAGCTCAAGTGAAAATCAAATGGGGATGGGGCTCAAGAACGGCTACTGTAGCCTTCAACCCCAAAATCACATTTTCTCCACAAACGTCAATCCTAACCACATGATCTCTACATTCTCATGCTATACATCACATTCCCACTCATTTCATGATTTTTCTACAATTTAACATGCATTATCTTGATTTTCCATGCCATTTACCTACTGTTAACGAAACGCTAAACAGAGGGAGGGGAAGGGGTCGCGTACCTGGCTCAGCCCTCCGGTGACCCTTACTACACTCTGGCAAGCCTCCTCAAGCCCTAGCAAAGCCTCCTAGCGCCGGAGGAACACCACGAGTGACTCACACCACCTCCTCAGTTGCGCCCGCTCCTCTTTCTCTTCTCCTCTCTCGGTCACCTTCTCCTCGCTCGCACGCCTCAGCCTCCCTTTATCCTCCTTCCCACTCGCGTCACGCCGGCTGCACATCGCATCGGAAGAGACGGCAAGGCACGGACTGGCGTCGTTGGTGACACAGGTCAGAGAAGGGAAGGAAGGAGACGGAAATGGTGCGGGCTCGTGAGAGGAATGGAAAAGAAAGGAGAAAAAGAAGGAAAAGAAAGGAAGAAAGACAGGCACGTGAATCGAGGTGACTGTGCATCCTCAAACAGGACTCCACATTGGTCCTAAATCACAAACAGGTGCACAGAAAGCCAATCACAAGCTCACACAAACAAGAAACAACAGATTATCCATTAATAAACTATTTAAGCAATATTACAAATAATTACATGGTTTACAAATAAAAATGGATAATCAGTCCCAGATGTCACACCTAGCCTACCTAACACCACCTGCCTAACTGAGTACATTGGCCAACCAGCACTAGCTCTTTTGGCTCCCAGTCTCTTTCACCCAGGGCTAACTCAAAACTCTGAAATCTTCTTTTCTAAAACATACTTCTGGTCAGAAATTCTTTTCTGAGAAAACATGCATCTTTTCTGAAGTCTCTTTCTAAAACTCTTTCTAAAATCACTTTTCTTATCACAGAGAATGCTATTATGAAAAACCAATATTCTATTTTAAAAATAATTCCAATTAAATTTCTTTTAAAGAAGAATCATTCTTTTTAAACATTTGCATTCCTTTCTAGAACATCTTTTCTGACATCCTTTTTTCAGAATAATTGCTTAGGGGTTAAAATCATATTTTCCACTAATTACGACCTTCATTAAGTGTTTTATCCTTTTTTGGAAATATGCCTGTGAGACCCACACATCCTGTCTGTGCATCTGGTCCGTGCATTCAACACGCGGTCCATGCACTTACAGTAAACCCAGATTAGGTCACTGGAAAAATTGCCCCACATGGGAGTTTCGAGCGGACCCATCTCCAGCCACTACAAAAATACACATAATTACTCATCTTGAAGGATTTTGAGTTTACTACATTTTGGGACAAGTTTCATCTTAATCTGATATGTGGTTCTCAAGATATTAAATCATATAGCATAAAGTGTCATGGATCATTACTGTAGCATGTTGTCGAGAAGACCACTAAAACATTCTTGATAAATTCTCGTAAATTCATGAAATCTCTATAAACTCATAATCTCATGCTAGACTACCTACATTTAGGGTTTTTAACTAATTTGCAACATTAACTAAGCATGGGAATCGATGGAAATGGAGAGGAGAAAGGTTGGGTTGTGTACCATGTGATGGGTCGTTAGCATTTCTTCTCGTGTCCGATGAGCACCTCAGCGTTTCCTAGTGATCTCCTCCCCTCCGAAAATCACCTCTCCCCCTCTCCTCACCTCTGGATTTCTCTCTCCCCTTTTTCCACCCTAGCACCAGCTCTTCTCTTCCCCTTTATTCCAGCCAACCCATCATCATTTTTCGATCGCCCATAATTGCTGGCGAGGCATGGTGACATTCGGTCGGCACCGTTCGCAGGGTATGGGAGGAAGGCAGCAATGGCAGAGCATGGCTGCATAGTAGAAGACGGCAAACTACTGTGCAGCCACTCTTGAAGTATACGTATATGCATACGGTATAGGATACTAACATACGTAAGCATACAAAGTCCAGGGATAAACACCAAAGAGAAGAGTGCACAATCAAGCATTGAAACTCATATCCCATTCACTTTTAATACAAATGCTTGGGTACAAGCTTACATCATTCTGGAAATCTCCTGGGAGACACGCGCATGTCAGACGCACGTCCCCACCGCACATCCTACACATAGTCTTCCTATTGTGGGCCCAGATATTACAAGTTAGAATGAATGCGGAGAAGCCTTCCTTTTCACGAAATGACGATCCAGAAGTCCAGGAGATGTTGAAGGCCATGTTTCATGAAGAGGACAATGGTGAATGCTCAAGTTCGGGTGCAACTTGCCCTCTCCAAGACATTAACGAGGCCATGTAGGGTGAGGTTCGGGGAAAAGAGGTAGATTTTGTACATGCTACTCAGATAATTGTGGGTGAAGAAGCTGTTGATTCTAGTGCTAGGGGAGGTGGTGTTAATGATTGTGGGCTATCTGTTCAGGAGGAGGTTCTTGTAGTACAAGATAGTATACAGGAGGGAGAAGAGACGCATCCAGATAATCTTCTGTTAGATGGGGAACTTGTTGGTGGAGGGGCTGGGAAATGTAGATGTGGGAGGCCACACAAACATCTGATTGCCACTTTCATGAATAAGAATGGAGATACAAGACAAGCTCATGTTAACATGGAGTTTATAGCTGGTCCATTGACAAGAAGTAAGTCGTTTCCTAGTTGTCGGAATTTCGCATGTTTTTCCAATGAAAGTGTTCACATGGAATGCTAGAGGGGTTGGCAACTACCCCACTGTGAGAAGGCTTAAATATCTTGTTAAAATTCATAAGGCTCAATTGGTTGTAATTTTAGAATGTATGGTTGGTGTTTCTCATGGGAATGAACTATGTGAGGAGTTAGGTTTTGATGTCTTCTTCTCTAACAATCTAGGTTTGACTAAAGTATGGGTGTTTGGTAAAGTTTCAACTCAGTCGGCTTTGGTTAACAGTTTCTCTCAGGCTCTCTCTATTTCCATGGTTGATAGTGACATTGGCTCTATGGTGTATGCTATGTTTGTTTATGCCAATTGTGATGGGGTATGGCGTAGAGATCTTTGGGAACATTTTACTTCTCTTGCTCATATGAACTAGAAGGTTCCATGGTGTGTTATGGGTGATTTTAATTCCATGCTTTCTACTACTAAAAAGAAGGGTGGTTGCTTCCCAAGAAGAATTTTTATGAATGAGTTTAAAGAATGCTTATCATCTTGTTTGCTTGCTGATGTTGGCTATACGGGTTCCATTTTTACCTGGTGTAATAATCAGATTGGGGAGAACAGAATATTGGCATGTCTAGACAAGTGTATTGTGAATATGCATGCCAATGATTTCTGAGTTAGGGTTACCAATCTTCCAAGGGTGCATTCTGATCATTCTCTTTTGTTGGTTCAGTTGGATCATCAACAAGTTTCTAGTCCTCACCTTTTCATGTTCTTGCATGTGTAGCTTGAAGATGCAACTTGTTTTATCAAACAATCTTGGTAGGAACCAGTTGTGGACATTGGAGACATGTCCTTATTCTGGGTGCTAAAGATTGATCACCTAAGACAAGCATTGATGGTGTGGAATAGAAGGGCATTTGGCAACATCTTTGATAAGGTTAAGAAAGCTGAAGAGAAGGTGGTAACTGCTCAAAATTGTCTTGATGACAATTATAGTTTTGAGCTTATGAATGAAGTTATTTTAGCATAGTAGGAGCTGGATGTTGCTTTGAAAAGAGAAGAAAAATGCTGGCATCAAAAAGCTCATTGTCATTGGCTTCAAGAGGGGGACAAGAGTACTTCTTTCTTCCATAATGTCGTGAAGCAATGTCATAGTTGTTCTTTCATTAACGCTATCAAGGATGAGAGGGGGGTTTGGCTAGATGATGAGGTACATATTTAGGAGGCTGGGATTGCTTCCTATAGGAAATGCTTTTCTTTTGAATGATGCTCAATGGATGAGTCTCTTATGGGATCTATTCTGAAGTTGGTCATGGAGGAGGACTCTTTACAAATTACCAAAGTTCCTGATACACAGGAAATCTTATCTATGTTGAAGACGATGGCTAAAGATGCTACGGTTGGCCTTGATTGATTCCCTCTCTCCTTTTATTTGACGGCATGGGAGGTAATACACTATGATTTATTTGAGTAGGTGAAATTCTTCTTTGTAGGAGATAAGTTTCAAAGGAATAATTTGGCGTCCTTGATGTGTTTGATTCCTAAGGTCGAGAACCTGGTGTCTTTTGCTCAATACAGACTGATTAGTGTGGGAAATATGCCTTCAAAAATTTGCTCCAAAATTTTGAATAACCGGCTTGTTCATTGGCACCTTAAATTAATTAGTATGGAACAGGTTGGTTTTGTTAAGGGTAGGGATATTTATGATCATATTCAACTTGCTCAGGAGTTGATTGGAGATATTGATAAGAAATGCAGAGGAAGCAATGTTGTTTTCAAGTTCGATATGCTCAAGGCTTATGATAGAATGGAGTGGAATTTTCTTCTTTCGGTCCTTCAATGTTTTGGTTTTTCTGAAAGCTTCATTGACGTGGTGCTTAGATCCCTTAACAGTAATTGGTTTACTATTATTATTAATGGCCGACAGATAGGTTTTTTCAAATCTACTAGGGGTCTGAACCAAGGTGATCCTCTTTCTCCCACATTTTTATCTTAGCACAAGAAGTGTTTAGTAGGTGAGTTGCTTTGTTGTTTGAGAGGGATTTATGCCAACATTTTGCCACTTCTAGGAAAGGGATTTGTCCATCTCACCTTTTCTTTGCGGATGATGCTCTTCTTTTTTGTAGAGCTGATAGTATTTCTATTTCTAATCTTATGGATTATATTTCTAGATATGAGTGTTCATCTACCCAACGTATGGGCAGGAACAAGTGCAATTATTTCTGGCAGCATCCCACTAGCAGAAATGTGAACATTGAGTAGCTTACGGGTTTTACTAAAAGGATTTGGCCTCTGATGTATCTTGGGGCCCCTATTATAGCTAGGAGATTCAAGGGAAGCTTCGTCCATAGTCTGGTGGAAGAAATTCAAAGGTGTATAGGTGGATGGACGTACAGGTTCTTGAGCATGGCAGGCCACTCACTTTGATTAAGAGTGTGTTGTGTTCTATCCCTATTTATATTCCATCGCTGTTGAAAATTCCTGGGCATATTATTCATGATATTGACAAACTCATTAGATATTTTTTGTGGGGCAGAAAAGATGGCAAACATAAGCTTCATTGGGCTAGTTGGGACAAGTGCACTTGACCTACTAATGAGATGGGTGTGGGTATTCGTGCTTTTGCTAACATGCATCATCTTTTCAATATTAAAAGTTGTTGAACGTTGCTTCTAAAAAGTCCTTATGGAGCTTTTACTGTGCTACTAAATATAAAGTTTGGCATCGGGGATGGCATTCATCCATTCCTTCTTTCGCTCCTAAGCGTTGGAAATCTCTTATGCAGGTCATGCCTTGAGTTATTTCTCATTCTTTGTGGGTTATCAACAAAGGTGACTCAAATTTTTGAATGGATAAATGGCATCATGAGGGGATTGTTTTTGAGAGGTTCCAACACTTTCCTAATTCGTGTTTGGGAGCCAAGGTTGGGGATGTTTTCTTCCATAGGGATGTACTCATTGACCATGTTGGGGGTGCCCGTCTAGAGGTTGCTAACATATGGGATGCTTTCAGTAAGTTACATGTTGATTTGCAAGGGGATAAGGATATGCTGGTTTGGATGCCTCAAGCTGATGGTGACTTCTCTATTAAGAGTGCTTCGTCCACCATTAGTTCTAGCCACCCTAGCCAGAGATGGTGGAAGTGGATGTGGGCTTCATGTATGTTGGCCAAGATTGGTGGAAGATAGCTTGGAATGCCATCTCAGTTGACGCTAATATTCATTTTAGATTGGTGTCGTTTGTTTCAAAATGCCACTGCTGCATTGATGCTGATATTAAAACTCTTAATCATCTTTCTCTTTAGGGAGATCTCATATAACGACCTCGAAGTCGCTACCACTAAACTTAGCTATACAATTCCATTTTTCTTTTTATCTTTTATTACAATTAGAATTATACTAACTATACAGCTTGGTCTAAGTACACTCAATAGAAATAAATAATTGAAATAAACTAAACTACAAACTCATCAGAATCCTTGATGTATGGCAGCATGACTCTTCCTATATGCACTAGCAAAACTAGCTCCTATCTTGTACCTACCAAAAACACCCAAACCAAAGCATACGTGAGTGACCACTCAAATGGTCACCCAGCACACACCCCACCTAACCATTCGGCACACCATGCTGAGGAAGTAGGCATAACTACGTCTTACACAATAAGCACATGCATCTTACTTAGATGTTGCAACACCAAGCCCAAGCAATCCACTATTGCCCAGTAAGCAGCAAAATCTGAAAATCATGCCTTTAAAATCATTCTTTTTTTTCCTTTTCAAAATCATGTGCATGCTCTTTCAAAATCTTTTATGCATGCTTGAAATGGCCACTCTTGCCAAATCGAATCCAAAAGCCACACCAAAGCACACAGCCTGATCTCACACGCACTTTGTGTGGATCAAACAACTAATGGTGCCTGAACACTCTCTATAGCATCCAAAACACCTACCACAACCACAAAGCACAAACTACAAAGCCTCTGCTCTGCACAACACGGTCCCCTATGGACCCAAACACAACACCAAAGCCACGGAGCCACTGCTCTAAAACACAATGCGCTACAAGCGCAACACCACAGCCTCCACTAGGCCAAAACCATAGAGCCACCGCTCCCAAAGCATAAGGCCACAATGGCGCAACACCATGGCCTCCACTAGGCTAGAGCCCAACTCCTAAACTAGGGCTCAACAAAACCACAAACAATATGTTGTACTACTTGGCGCCATGTAGCCAACAATGACCACAAGCAATCCACCGAGGAGCGACTACGGTGTCTGCACTACCACGGACCTACCACCCTGTGTAGGAGCGAATCCATCTCGAAGGCCTCCCACCTGAAGAACCCTCACAAAACCAACCCCCACCAAGGAAGGTTGTCCTATCACTCAGGACACTACCAACCTAGGGGCACGTGCACTACCCGTCCTGGCCACCACAAGGTATGCCCTCTCGGCATCCTAGCTCAATACTTTGAACCACTACAGGCTCCTCACCCTTAGGCTCAACTAGTACCCACAAGTCTTGGTACTTGTAACTCCTAGGGCATTAAACCCGACTATGCATGAGTCTAATACCTCCTGAGTCTGCTGCCACGATACTTTGTGTACAAACAGTACCTTGGGCATCAATGCCTAGGACATATGGAGTGTCATACCTTCGAACCCAACAAGTACCTCGTCCCATGGACCTCAGCCTCGATCTCATAAATGACAATATGGGAGTGTCATACCTTAAGGATCCGATAAACACACCTCAACCACTTGGTCTCACTACAAGCAAAAATATCGGAAAACTCTTTCCAAAACCATTTGCAAACATATACATATTCTTTTTCCAAAATCCTTTTGAAAAATTATTTCAAAATCCATTTAAATATCCTTTCAAAATCTCACAAAACATTGTGTCCATAATTGGCACCAGGCTAAATTGAAAAACCATGATCCAAAACATAGCCTTGACAGTTCCTCTGTTAAGCCTAGAAAAAACCACACCTTGAGAGTATCTGATTTCCAGAGTGCCTTGCTCAACCCACGATAACAGCTCAAGCAAAAACACCCAACAAAAGCATCATCTGGGTATCAAACTCACCTAGAAGACACTATACCAGAACAAGTACAACTTGAACTCTTTGCTCTGGAGCCTAGGTGTAAGACGCCTACTAGCTCGTGCCCTTTAGGAGCACAACCAGATCAGAGTCAAATATCCAACACAATGTCACTGAATACTACATTCAGCGCACCACCTACAAAACTACACAAGCCCTAGACCTAGGGATGTTATCATGATCTCGAAAGTCTGGTCTAAATTATCTGGGGAAATGCCTATTATCTTTAAATCATATCATCTTTTATTCTACCTATATCCTAGATGGACTCTTACTAATTCATTTTAAGCAATTCCTACTGATATTCTAATGATTATCCTAATCATTTATGCCATTATATTTATTACCCCAAGATTTTATATATATATATATATATATATATAGGAGCCGGTTCAGTTACATCCTCCCACAAATTAGCTATTCTGAGGGAAGATGCATCATAACTGTTAGATATTGATCTAATGGTTTCTATTGAAACCACTTATTTTGAAATGATACCACTAGTGGTTTCTTTTTGGAAGGAAATTTTTTTCATTTATTTTTTAATTACAGTTAACTGTGGTAGTTATTGATCTGAATTTAAAATAATTTGATTTTTCATTTTTGTATTACTAAATTGAATGCAAATAGTTATGATACAAAACAGTATTACATTTTTGTGCTGATTTGTAAATATCTTATTGGTACGGTTACTATTTTGTATTTTTGTATCAATGTTTCGTTATTGTTCTATCATACAATTTTGTTGGGTTCAATTAGTAAGAAAATAATGTTTTACGGATGTTATTATGATGGTGAATTTAACTTTTTTTTTGTATAAAAACGTATCACGAAATTAAATTAAAACATTGATACTAGATGAAACAGTTACGAAACAGTAACACGAAACTAAATTGTTACAACAAAATTAAATTAGTATTACAGATTTGGACCCCAAACAGTAACACAAAACTAAATTGATACAATAAAACTAAATTAGTAATACAACCAGTTACAGTGCATCCTATAGCTCCACCAGCATCAGAAGTGATACAACCAATACAAGGCCAATGCTAATAAGAAGCCTTCCACCTGCCAAAGACATCGATCTGAACCCCTTGTCGTCGAGCCACTTCAGGCAGTTGCCGTCCTCCTTCTAGAGGTTGAGGTGGATCGGTTTGGACGGCGCTGCCGCGCTACTATTGGAGGCCAATCCCACGAGGGCCGACATCAACCCGAGGGTGTAGAGGCGAGGAAACATTTTCCGGAGAGCGGAGACCACTTCCGACTCCAGTTCGTCGAACGTGTTGAGGAGAACAGCCCACGCCCCGAAGCCGATCTCGGCCTCTTCCTTCTCGAGCCTTAGGCTTAGGTCGTTGGGGATCGTGGTTCGGACGAAGCGGGTGAGATCCCGCAACCTGATTCCTCTCATCCCTGGGATCTCGGCCCAAGCCAACGCCTTCCTGGTCCTGTTGTCGAACGGAACGAGCAAAGCTTCCGATGGCACGAGAAGCGCGGGGGAGGTGGTGCTGCAGGTCTTCCCCACGTCCGCCTGGCAGCTGCAAGCACAGGTCTTGCTGGGGATGACGGACTCGTTGTAGAATCCCGAGAACGACACGCAGCACCGCGGCTTGGCTCCCTTTGGCCGTCGAGAGGTTTTGGAGGTGTCCAGTGGAGATGGCAGCGGCATCTAGGGGAGAAGACCACGGCATCCAAAAGAGAGGGCGGTGGCATCCAGGGGAGAGGGCGGCGGCATCCAGAGGAGAGGGCGGCATTGGTGTTGCTGCTGCGATTGGAGGCGTCCGAGGGAGAGGGCGGCGGCATCCAGGGGAGACAGCGACGGTTTGGGGGGTGTGCGGGTGTAGAAATTGGGTGTAGGGTTTTTAAGATGGGGGGATGGGCGGTTGATTTAAATATTTTTTAGATTTTGCTTTGGAGGGAGGTGTAATGCATTTGAAATTTGAATTTTAAAAAGAAAACCAAATACCAGATTTGCTGGATATAAAAGTGGTTTTAAATGTTGAGGGAGCATGCAATAGAACTATACTCTATATATATATATATATATATATATATATACATACATACATATATAAACACATCAAATATCTAAGTATAAGGGCCCAAGTCTGGTTCTGCATGCCGAACATAATCGGTCGACCGAACCAAGGCTCAGGAGACCAATTCAGCAGACCTAAAAGAAAACAGTCGACCAAATTCCCATGATTTGGTGTGCCAAACACAATCGGTCAATCGAACCAAGTGCAACGTCAACACCCATGACCTAGAACGGAATACTGAATAAATTCATTCAACTGAAACTAAGGTCAAGGTTACATTTTGGAAGTCCAAAACGAAATACCAAAATAATTCAACATACCGAATCAAGCGGTCCCAACGCACTCAAAAATGGGACCCAAAGTCCTAACCCTGCAAGCAATATATTACAATGAAGATCTCGACGAGATCTTCCAACAGAGACAATGTGGTGGTGGTGGATGTAGGCTCCTCCTCTGACCATCTCCCTCTCTCTCTCTCTCTCTCTCCCCCTCTCACCCCTCTCTCTCTCTCTCTCTCTCTCTCTCTCTCTCTCTCACATTCTCCCTCTCTCTATCTCTCGTGTTGTAACGAAGAAGAAGAGGAGGAAGAAGAGGAAGGGGGTGGGGCTTGGGAGAAGAGAAAGAAAGGAAGGAAAGAAGAAAAGAAGGAAGGAAGAGAAGGAAGCTACAATACGAGACTAAACCACATGACCTTCTATGTCCGCGTGACTTGTGCAAAATGAGATCAACCACCTGCACCCGCCAAAGAGCCTCCACAGCCCAAAACAAATCCTTAAAACTTCCACAAGGGCCAGTACAACATCACAACCACATAACACTAATAAGGCTAAAAACCCATTAATTTAGGCTAGAATGCTACTAAAGTTGCATTTCACATTGAAAGTAAGGAACTCAGCGTCTAACGATCTAAAACTCCATTAAAATATCTGGTAAAACACTAATTCCAATCTAGGTCGTTACATCTCAGCTATAATGTCTGGAAATTTTTTGCTAATCTTCTTCAAATGCAAGTTAGAGATGACGTTGTGGATACCATTTGCGTGTGGCAAGATGTTGGGTGTATGTCTTCCTACAAACGTGCGATCATTAGCTTTCTTCCTGGCTTAATTTGATGGCACATATGGGTTGAACGCTGTAATAGGAGATTCTTTATGAAATACAAAAGATGGAGACAGGTGGTTAGTGAAATTATTTCAGACTGCAATTTCATGCTTTCTCACAAGGATTTCTACTCCTAGCGGGGTCAAGTAGATCAACTTTATTCTAGTGGTTTCCAGGTGCCTATTAATATTCGTTGTATGTGCGTGGCAGTCAAGTGGAGTCCTCGGAGGTTTGGTCTAAAGGCCTATGTGGATGGCTCTTCCTCGCCGTTGGGAGCCGATGGAGGTGGTCTTGTGCGAGATTACAAAGGTGCCGTGAGTTTGGCTTTCTCCTTCTACTATGGTGTTGTTACTAATACTGAGGCAAAGATTAGTGCAATTTGGGATTTGCTTATTTTGTGTGAAGAGCATGATATTCATGTGGATGAGGTTCTTAATATGATTCCTTGCAAGTGGTATAAATGTTACAAAGGAAGGTTGCTATCATTAGGAGATGCTTGGGGTAGTATAGAAGAACTCTTCAGAGGTTTTACATCACTTTCTCTCACACCTACAGAAAATGCAATATGGTTGTAGATTTCTTAGCTAAAGAAGGAGCAAAGTCCAAGGTCAACAAATTATTCTACTCTTACTCTCATCTTCCTAGAGAGCTTACAGGTATTTGTAATCTAGATAGGTGGGGGTTTCCTACTTTGTGCACTAAAGGAAGTACGGGTTAATCTTTTTCTCTTCTTCTTTTTGTTTTGGAGAGGAGTTTTTCAGGCTACCTTGTGAACTTGGTGATTGATTCATTCTTATCCTCTATTTGCGGTGTATTTTTTTTATTCTCTCTTTTCAATTAATAAAATCTCTATTTTGCCAAAAAGAAAGTAGTATGATTTCATTAGTATTGTAGTGTTTTTGATCTTCTTCTTTTTTTTTCTAGCAATTGTGTTATTGTAGTATTGTAGTAAAAACTTACAAAGTTGAAGCAAGATCATGTATATTTTTCAGTATATTGAAATTATCATTATTACTGTTTGTGGCAACAACTTCTGTGGAAAGAGTATTTTTTACGAGAAATATTATCAAAAGTCATTTGAGGAACAGAATAATGGATGATTTCGTGAATGATTATTTAGTTGCTTAGAATGAGAGTGATATAGTTAATCAAATTAATATTAAGATAATAATGAAATGCTTTTAGAATATGCATCTACGTTAAAGAACTTTATAATTCAGGTAATGATATTTTAATAATATTTAAAATTTATTATTTAATATAATTATTTTAAAAGATTTATCATCTTTACGATTGTGTTTCATCTTTAAAAAAAAATTCCTAGATCCATCACTGAGAATTCATAACCATTCATGACACTCAATGTATTTGGAAGCTAACTACGATAGATATGTGATATATGTATGAGCATATCCTTATTCCTTACATCATAGGTCGCGTTTGGTTGCCTCTGCTTTCAGCTCCAGCAGCTACAGCTCTCCGCTCTCGCCCTCTTCTGGAAACAAACACGTGAGCTCCCGCAACCTCGCCGCAAGAAGCACTCGTCTCCCACTACTAACGTCAAAGCGTGGAATCGGGAGCAGGCAAAAGCTACTCTTCTGAAGAGTTAAGGAGATCCTGATATGAAAAGTCATATATCTCTCTAATCTATACTAGTAATATTAATAATACCAAATGTTATTTAAGGAAAAACCATACAGTTGTTTAACAACACCACTGTTGTCAAAGCATGGAACAAACCCTTGACCCCTATCAGAAGAGACGATTGCCGTCGCTTCCACCGTTTTTCCACGTTGGCAATGACTACTGGAATGCAGATCGTAGCACCTTCAAAATGGTACGAAACCCTTGCCCTCTTACCCATCACTGGCAATGCTTCCACCAATTTTCCACGTTGGCAATGACTTACTTTGTATACCAAACGAAGCAGCATTAACGCGGTCGATTTCCAGGCGCATTAGTCATTTTCACTTTCTTAAAGTCTATAGCTTGTCGACAAATTTAATGTCAGAGAAAGCACAGATGCATACAAAAACGCATAAAAAAACATTGACTACACTTAAAGCACAGATGCATACAAAAACGAATTTCCACGCGTGTTAATTAACGTGGACTATGCGTTGATACAAAAACAGATGGGATGTTTTTTCGCGTGTTTATCTTTCTTCTTTCCGATGGTCAATGGACCGATTCATTCTCACTGTCTACCGACATGTGCTTTGCCATTTCCAATCACCAGGGCATTGACCCAAATATCCAATTACTGAATATATTATTTATAGTTGTATAAATGATATACAGATATATTATTTATATCTATTTAAATAATATACAGATATATTATTT
>JAMKQA010006667.1:0-28762 GCA_024699735.1 Posidonia australis
GTGATAGTTCGAAAGGCAGGATACCGAATACTTCCACCGAGAAGCAGCCGGTGACGATTAAGAAAGTAGGATAGACAAACTAGTCAAGCGAGAAGCAATCGGTGACAGTTCGAAAGGCAGGATACCGAATACGTCCACCGAGAAGCAAATGGTGATGGTTCGGAAAGCAGGATAGACGAACTAGTTGACCGAGAAGCAATCAGTGATAGTTCGAAAGGCAGGATACCGAATACTTCCACCGAGAAGCAGCCGGTGACGATTAAGAAAGTAGGATAGACAAACTAGTCAAGCGAGAAGCAATCGGTGACAGTTCGAAAGGCAGGATACCGAATACGTCCACCGAGAAGCAAATGGTGATGGTTCGGAAAGCAGGATAGACGAACTAGTTGACCGAGAAGCAATCAGTGATAGTTCGAAAGGCAGGATACCGAATACTTCCACCGAGAAGCAGCCGGTGACGATTAAGAAAGTAGGATAGACAAACTAGTCAAGCGAGAAGCAATCGGTGACAGTTCGAAAGGCAGGATACCGAATACGTCCACCGAGAAGCAAATGGTGATGGTTCGGAAAGCAGGATAGACGAACTAGTTGACCGAGAAGCAATCAGTGATAGTTCGAAAGGCAGGATATCGAATACGTCCACCGAGAAGTAGACGGTGACGATTCGGAAAGCAGGCTAGACGAACTAGTCAACCGAGAAGCAATCGGTGACAGTTCGAAAGGCAGGATAACGAATACGTCCACCGAGAAGCAGGTGGTAACGGTTTGGAAAGGCAGGATAGACGAACGAGTCGACCGAGAAGCAATCAGTGATAGTTCGAAAGGCAGGATACCGAATACGTCCACCGAGAAGTAGCCGGTGACGATTGAGAAAGCAGGATAGACGAACTAGTCAACCGAGAAGCAATCGGTGATAGTTCGAAAGGCAGGATACGAATACGTCCACTGAGAAGCAGCGGGTGACGATTCGGAAAGTAGGATAGAGGAACTAGTCAACCGAGAAGTAATCGGTGACAGTTCGTAAAGCAAGATACCGAATACGTCCACCGAGAAGCAAGCGGTGATAGTTCGGAAAGGCAGGATAGACTAAATAGTCGATCGAGAAGCAATTAGTGATAGTACGAAAGGCAAGATATCGAATACGTCCACCGAGAAGCAGCCGGTGACGTTTCATGAAGTAGGATACACGAACTAGTCAACTGAGAAGCAATCGGTGACAGTTCGAATGGCAGGATACCGAATACGTCCACCGAGAAACAGCTGGTGACGGTTCAGAAAGCAGGATAAACGAACTAGTCCACCGAGAAGCAATCGGTGATAGTTCGAAAGGCAGGATATTGAATTCGTCCACCGAGAAGCAGCCGGTGACGATTCGGAAAGTAGGATAGACGAACTAGTCAATCGAGAAGCAATCGGTGACAGTTCGAAAGGTAGGATACCGAATACGTCCACCAAGAAGCAAGCGGTGACAGTTTGGAAAGCAGGATAGACGAACTAGTCGACCGAGAAGGAATCGGTGATAGTTCTAAGGGCAGGATACCGAATACGTCCATTGAGAAGTAGCCGGTGACGATTCGGAAAGTAGGATAGACGAACTAGTCAACCGGGAAGTAATCAGTGACAGTTCGAAAGGCAGGATACCGAAAACGTCCACCGAGAAGCAACCGGTGACGATTCAAAAAGCAAGATAGACGAACTAGTCCACCAAAAAGCAGCCGGTGACGATTCAGAAAGCAGGATAGACGAACTAGTCGACCGAGAAGCAATCGGTGATAGTTCGAAAGGCAGGATACCAAATTCGGCCACCGAGAAGCAGCCGTTGATGATTCAGAAAGTAGGATAAACAAACTAGTCAACTGAAAAGCAATCGGTGATAGTTCGAAAGGCAGGACACCGAAGACGTCCATCGAGAAGCAGCCGGTGACGATTCAGAAAGCAGGATATACGAACTAGTCAACCAAGAAGAAATCAGTGATAGTTCAAAAAGCAGGATACCGAACACGTCTATCGAGAAGCAGGCGGTGACGGTTCAGATAGCAGGATAGACGAGCTAGTCGACCGAGAAGCAATCGGTGATAGTTCGAAGGGTAGGATATAGAATACGTCCACTGAGAAGCAGCCGGTGACAATTCGGAAAGTAGGATAGACGAACTACTCGACCGAGAGGCAGTCGGTGACAGTTCGAAAGGAAGGATAGACGAAATAGTCGACCGAGAAGCAATCAGTGACAGTTCGAAAGGCAGGATACTGGATACGTCCACCGAGAAGCAGGCGGTGACGGTTCAGAAAGGTAGGATAGATGATCTAGTCAACCGAGAAGCAATCGGTGACAGTTCGAAAGGCAGGATACCGAATACGTCCACCAAGAAGCAGGCAGTGACGGTTCGGAAAGTAGGATAGACGAACTAGTCTACGAAAAAGCAATCGGTGATAGTTCGAAAGGCAGGATACCGAATACGTCCACCGAGAAGCAGCTGGTGACGATTTGGAAAGCAGGATAGATGAACTTGTCAACCGAGAAGCAATCAGTGACAGTTCGAAAGGCAGGATACCGAATACGTCCACCAAGAAGCAAGCAGTGATGGTTCGGAAAGTAGGATAGACGAACTAGTCAACCAAGAAGCAATCGGTGATAGTTCGAAAGGCAGGATACCGAATACGTCTATCGAGAAGCAGCCGGTGACGATTTGGAAAGCAGTATAGACGAACTTGTCAACCGAGAAGCAATCGGTGACAGTTCGAAAGGTAGGATACCGAATACGTCCACCGAGAAACAAATGGTGACGGTTCGGAAAGCAGGATAAACGAACTAGTCAACCGAGAAGCAATCGGTGACAGTTTGAAAGGCAGGATACCGAATACGTCGATCGAGAAGCAGTCGGTGACGATTAGGAAAGTAGGATAGACGAACTAGTCAATCGAGAAGCAATCGGTGACAGTTCGAATGGCAGTTTACCAAATACGTCCACCATGAAGCAGGCAGTGACGGTTCGGAAAGTAGGATTGGCGAACTAGTCAACCAAGAAGCAATCGGTGATAGTTCGAAAGGCGGGATACCGAATACGTCCACCGAGAAGCAGCCGGTGACGATTTGGAAAGCAGGATAGACGAACTTGTCAATCGAGAAGCAGTCAGTGATAGTTCGAAAGGTAGGATACCGAATACGTCGACCGAGAAGCAGCCGATGACGATTCGGAAAACAGGATAGACGAGGTAGTCAACCGAGAAGCAATCGGTGATAGTTCAAAAGGTAGGATACCGAATCCGTCCACCGTGAAGCAGCCGGTGACGTTTCGGAAAGTCGGATAGAAGAACTAGTCAACTGAGAAGCAATCAGTGACAGTTCGAAAGGCAGGATAACGAATACGTCCACCAAGAAGCAGGAGGTGACGGTTCGGAAAGGCAGGATAGAGGAACTAGTTGACTGAGATGCAATCAGTGATAATTCGAAAGGCAGGACACTGAATATGTCCACCGAGAAGCAGCCGGTAACGATTCAGAAAGCAGGATTGAAGAACTAGTCAATCGAGAAGCAATCAGTGACAGTTTGAAAGGCAGGATACTGAATACGTCCACCGAGAATCAGCTGGTGACGATTCGGAAAGCAGGATAGACGAACAAGTCCACTGAGAAGCAATCGGTGACAGTTCGAAAGGCCGGATACCTAATACGTCAATAATGAAGCCGGCAGTGATGGTTCGGAAAGTAGGATAGACGAACTAGTCAACCAAGAAGCAATCGGTGATAGTTCGAAAGGCAGGATACCAAATACATCCACCGAGAAGCAGCCGGTGACGATTTGGAAAGTAGGATAGATGAACTTGTCAACCGAGAAGCAATCGGTGACAGTTCGAAAGGCAGCATATCGAATACGTCCACCAAGAAGTAGGTAGTGACAGTTCAGAAAGTAGGATAGACGAACATGTCAACCAAGAAGCAATCGGTGATAGTTCGAACGGCAGGATACCGAATACGTCCACCGAGAAGCAGCCGGTGACGATTCGGAAAGCAGGATAGACGAACTAGTTGACTGGGAAGAAATCGGTGATAGTTAGAATGGCGGGATACCGAATACGTCCATTGAGAAGCAGGCGGTGACGGTTCGGAAAGCAGGATAGACGAACTAGTCGATCGAGAAGCAATCAGTGATAGTTCGAATGGCAGGATACCAAATATGTCCACCGAGAAGCAGCCGGTGATGATTCCGAAAGAAGGAAAGACAAACTAGTCAACCGAGAAGCAATCAGTGATAGTTTGAAAGGCAAGATCCCGAATACGTCCACCGAGAAGAAGCCGGTGACGATCCAGAAAGCAGGATTGACGAACTAGTCAACCAAGATGCAATCAGTGATAGATTGAAAGGCAGGATACCGAACACGTCTACCGAGAAGCAAGCGGTGACGGTTCAGAAAGTAGGATAGACGAACTAGTCGACTGAGAAGCAATCGGTGATAGTTCGAAGGATAGGATACCGAATACGTCCACCGAGAAGCAGTTGGTGACGATTCGGAAAGTAGGATAGACGAACTTGTCGACCGAGAGGCAGTCGGTGACAGTTCGAAAGGAAGGACAGATGTACTAGTCGACCGAGAAGCAATCGGTGACAGTTCGAAAGGCGGGATACCGAATACGTCCACCGAGAAGCTGGCGGTGACGGTTCGGAAAGGTAGGATAGACGAACTACTCGACCGAGAAGTAATCGGTGATAGTTCGAAAGGATGGATAACGAATACGTCCACCAAGAAGTAGGCAGTGACGGTTCGGAAAGTAGGATAGACGAATTAGTCAACCAAGAAGCAATCGGTGATTATTCGAAAGGTAGGATACCGAATACGTCCACCGAGAAGCAGCCGGTGATGATTTGGAAAGCAGGATAGACAAAGTTGTCGATCGAGACGCAATCGGTGACAGTTCGAAAGGCAGGATACCGAATACGTCGACCGAGAAGCAGCCGATGACGATTCGAAAAGCAAGATAGACGAACTAGTCAATCGAGAAGCAATCAGTGATAGTTCGAAAGGTAGGATACCGAATACGTCGATCGAGAAGCAGCCGGTGATGATTTGGAAAGTAGGATTGACGATCTAGTCAACTGAGAAGCAATCGGTGACAGTTCGAAAGGTAGGATACCGAATACGTCCACCGAGAAGCAAATGGTGACGGTTCGAAAAGCCGGATAGACGAACTAGCCCACCGAGAAGCAATCGGTGATAGTTTGGAAGGCAAGATACTGAATTTGTCCACCGAGAAGTAGCCGGTGACGATTCGGAAAGCCGGATAGACGAACTAGTCAACCGAGAAGCAATCAGTGACAGTTCGAAAGACAGGATAACGATTACGTCCACCTAGAAGCAGACGGTGACGGTTCGGAAAGGCAGGATAGACGAACTAGTCGATCGAGAAGCAATCGGTGATAATGCGAAAGGCGGGATACCGAATACGTCCACCGAGAGGCAGTCGGTGACAGTTCGAAAGGAAGGATAGACGAACTAGTCGACCGAGAAGTAATCGGTGACAGTTCGAAAGGCAGGATACCGAATACGTCTACCGAGAAGCAGGCAGTGACGGTTCAGAAAGGCAGGATAGACGAGCTTGTCCACCGAGAAACAATCGGTGACAGTTCGAAAGGCAGGATACCGAATACGTCCACCACGAAGCAGGCAGTGACGGTTCGGAACGTAGGATAGACGAACTAGTCAACCAAGATGCAATCGGTGATAGTTCAAAAGGCAGGATAGCGAATACGTCCACCGAGATGTAGCCGGTGACGATTTGGAAAGCAGGATAGATTAACTTGTCAACCGAGAAGTAATCACTGACAGTTCGAAAGGCAGGATACCGAATACGTCTACCGAGAAGCAGGCAGTGATGGTTCGGAAAGTAGGAGACACAAACTAGTCCACCGAGAAGCAATTGGTGATAGTTCGAAAGGCAGGATACCGAATAAGTCCACCGAGAAGCAGCCGATGATGATTTGGAAAGCAATATAGACGAACTAGTCAACCGAGAAGCAATCGGTGATAGTTCGAAAGGCAGGATACCGAATACGTCCACCGAGAAACAAATGGTGACGGTTCGGAAAGTAGGATAGACGAACTAGTCAACCGAGAAGCAATCGGTGACAGTTCGAATGGCAGGATATCGATTACGTCGATCGAGAAGCAGCCGATGACAATTAGGAAAGTAGGATAGACGAACTAGTCAACCGAGAAGCAATCGATGACAGTTCGATAGGCAGTTTACCGAATACGTCCACCGAGAAGCAGCCGGTGACGGTTCGGAAAGGCAGGATAGACGAACTAGTCGACCGAGAAGCAATCGGTGACAGTTTGAATGGCAAGATACCGAATACATCCACCAAGAAGCAGGCAGTGACGGTTCGGAAGGTAGGATAGACGAACTAGTCAACCAAGAAGCAATCGGTGATAGTTCGAAAGGCAGGATACCGAATACGTCCACCGAGAAGTAGCGGGTGACAATTTAGAAATTATGATAGACGAACTAGTTGACCGAGAAGCAATCGGTGACAGTTCGAAAGGCAGGGTACCGAATACGTCCACCAAGAAGCAGGAAGTGATGGTTTGGAACGTTGGATAGACGAACTTGTCAACCAAGAAGCAATCAGTGCTAGTTTGAAAGGCAGGATACCGAATACGTCCACCGAGAAGCAGCCGGTGACGATTCGGAAAGCTGGATAGACGAACTAGTCGACCGAGAAGCAATCGGTGATAGTTCGGAAGGCAGGATACCGAATATGACCACCGAGAAGCTGGCGGTGATGGTTCGGAAAGCAGGATAGATGAACTAGTCGATCGAGAAGCAATCGGTGATAGTTCGAAAGGCAAGATACCAAATACGTCCACCGAGAAGCAGCCGGTGATGATTCAGAAAGTAGGATAGACAAACTAGTCAACCGAGAAGCAATCGGTGGTAGTTCGAAAGGCAGGATACCGAATACGTCCATCGAGAAGCAGCTAGTGACGATTCAGAAAGCAGGATAGACGAACTAGTCAACCAAGAAGCAATCAGTGATAGTTCGAAAGGCAGGATACCGAACACGTCTATGGATAAGCTGGCGGTGACGGTTTAGAAATAATGATAGACAAACTAATCGACCAAGAAGCAATCGGTGATAGTTCGAAGGGTAGGGTACCAAATATGACCATCGAGAAGCAGTCGGTGATGATTCGGAAAGCAGGATGGACGATCTAGTCGACCGAGAGGCAGTCGGTGACAGTTTGAAAGGAAGGATAGACGAACTAGTCGACCGAGAAGCTATCGGTGACAGTTCGAATGGCAGGATACCAAAAACGTCCACCGAGAAGCAGGCGGCGACAGTTCGGAAAGGCTGGATAGACGAACTAGTCAACCGAGAAGCAATCGGTGACAGTTCGAAAGGCAGGATACCGAAAACGTCCCCCATGAAGCAGGCAGTGACGGTTCGGAAAGTAAAATAGACGAACTAGTCAACCACGAAGCAATCGGTGATAGTTTGAAAGGCAGGATACCGAATACGTCCACCGAGAAGCAGCCGGTGACGATTTGGAAAGCAGGATAGATGAACATGTCAACCGAGAAGCAATCGGTGACAGTTCGAAAGGTAGGATCACGAATACGTCCACCAAGAAGCAGGCTGTGACGGTTCGGAAAGTAGGATAGACGAATTAGTCAACCAAGAAGCAATCGGTGATAGTTCGAAAGGTAGGATACAAAATACGTCCACTGAGAAGCAGCCGGTGACGATTTGGAAAACAGTATAGACGAACTTGTCAACCGAGAAGCAATCGGTGACAGTTCGAAAGGTAGGATACCGAATACGTCCACCGAGAAACAAATGGTGACGGTTCGAAAAGCGGGATAGACGAACTAGTCAACCGAGAAGCAATCGGTGATAGTTCGAAAGGCAGGATACTGAATACGTCGATCGAGAAGCAGCCGGTGATGATTAGGAAAGTAGGATAGACGAACTTGTCAACCGAGAAGCAATCAGTGACAGTTCGAAAGGCAGTTTACCGAATACGTGGACAAAGAAGCAGCCAGTGACGGTTCAGAAAGGTAGGATAGACGAACTAGTCGACCGAGAAGCAATCGGTGATAGTTCGAAAGGCAGGATACCGAAAACGTCCACCAAGAAACAGGCAGTGACGGTTCGGAAAGTTGGATAGACGAACTAGTCAACCAAGAAGCAATCGGTGATAGTTCGAAAGGAAGGATACCGAATACGTCCACCGAGAAGTAGCCGGTGACGATTTGGAAAGCAGTATAAAAGAACTCGTCAACCGAGAAGCATTCGAAGACAGTTCGAAAGGCAGGATACCAAATACGTCCACCGAAAAACAAATGGTGACGGTTCAGAAAGCAGGATAGACGAACTAGTCAATCGAGAAGCAATCGGTGACAGCTCGAAAGGGAGGATAACGAATACGTCGATCGAGAAGCAGCCGGTGACGATTAGGAATGTAGGATAGACAAACTAGTCAACTGAGAAGCAATCGGTGACAGTACGGAAGGCAGTTTACCGAATACGTCCACCGAGAAGCAGCCGGTGACGGTTCAAAAGGGCAGGATAGACGAACTAGTCGACCGGGAAGCAATCGGTGACAGTTCGAAAGGCAGGATACCGAATATGTCCACCAAGAAGCAGGCAGTGACGGTTCGGAAAGTAGGTTAGATGAACTAGTCAACCAAGAAGCAATCGGTGATAGTTCGAAAGGAAGGATACCGAATACGTCCACCGAGAAGTAGCCGGTGACGATTTG
This sequence comes from Posidonia australis, assembly GCA_024699735.1. Taxonomy (NCBI): domain Eukaryota; kingdom Viridiplantae; phylum Streptophyta; class Magnoliopsida; order Alismatales; family Posidoniaceae; genus Posidonia; species Posidonia australis. Next base: position 8,760 of record JAMKQA010006667.1, read on the forward strand.
GAAAGCAGTATAAACGAACTTGTCAACCGAAAAGCATTCGAAGACAGTTCGAAAGGCAGGATACTAAATACGTCCACCGAAAAACAAATGGTGACGGTTCAGAAAGCTGGATTGACGAACTAGTCAACCGAGAAGCAATCGGTGACAGTTCGAAAGGCAAGATACCGAATACGTCGATCGAGAAGAAGCCGGTGACGGTTCGGAAAGGCAGGATAGACGAACAAGTCGACCGAGAAGCAATCGGTGATAGTTCGAAAGGCAGGATACTGAAAACGTCCACCAAGAAGCAGGCAGTGACGGTTCGGAAGGTAGGATAGACGAACTAGTCAACCAAGAAGCAATCGGTGATAGTTTGAAAGGCAGGATACCGAATACGTCCACCGAGAAGCAGCCAGTGACTATTTAGAAAGTAGGATAGATGAACTTGTCAACCGAGAAGCAATCGGTGACAGTTCGAAGGGCAGGATACCGAATACGTCCACCAAGAAGTAGGCAGTGTCAGTTCGAAAAGATGGATACACAAAATAGTCCACCAAGAAGCAATCGGTGATATTTCGAAAGGCAGGATACTGAATACGTCCACCGAGAAGCTGCCGATGACGATTTGGAAAGTAGTATAGACGAACTTGACAACCGAGAAGCAATCGGTGACAGTTCGAATGGCAGGATACCGAATACGTCCACCGAGAAACAAATGGTGACGGTTCGGAAAGTAGGATAGACGAACTAGTCAACCGAGAAGCAATCGGTGACAACTCGAAAGGCAGGATACCGAATACGTCGATCGAGAAGAAGCTGGTGACGGTTCGAAAAGGCAGGATAGACGAACTAGTTGACCGAGAAGCAATCGGTGACAGTTCGAAAGGCCGGATACCGAACACGTCCACCAAGAAGCAGGCAGTGACGGTTCGAAAGTAGGATAGACGAACTACTCAACCTAGAAGCAATCGGTGATAGTTTGAATAGCAGGATACTGAATACGTCCACCGAGATGCAGCCGGTGATGATTTGGAAAGCAGGATAGATGAACTTGTCAACCGAGAAGCAATCGGTGATAGTTCGAAAGGCAGCATACTGAATACGTCCACCGAGAAACAAATGGTGACGGTTCGGGAAGCAGGATAGATGCACTAGTCAACTGAGAAGCAATCGATGACAGTTCGAAAGGTAGGATACCGAATACGTCCTTCGAGAAGTAGCTGGTGACGATTAGGAATGTTGGATAGATGAACTAGTCAACCGAGAAGTAATCGGTGACTGTTCGAAAGGCAGTTTACCGAATATGTCCACCGAGAAGCAGCCGGTGACGGTTCGGAAAGGCAGGATAGACGAACTAGTCGACCGAGAAGCAATCGGTGACAGTTCGAAAGGCAGGATACCAAATACGTCCACCATGAAACAGGCAGTGACGGTTCAGAAAGTAGGATAGACGAACTTGTCAACCAAGAAGCAATCGGTGATAGATCAAAAGGCAGGATACCGAATACGTCCACCGAGAAGCTGTTGGTGACGATTTGGAAAGCAGGATAGATAAACTTGTCAACCGAGAAGCAATCGATGACAGTTCGAAAGGTAGGATACCGAATACGTCCACCAAGAAGCAGGCAGTGACGGTTCGGAAAGTTGGATACACAAACTAGTCCACTGAGAAGCAATCGGTGATAGTTCGAAAGGCAGGATACCGAATACGTCGATCGAGAAGCAGCCGGTGACGATTAGGAAAGTAGGATAGACGAACTTGTCAACCGAGAAGCAATCGGTGACAGTTCGAAAGGCAGTTTACCGAATACGTGGACAAAGAAGCAGCCGGTGACGGTTCGGAATGGTAGGATAGACGAACTAGTCGACCGAGAAGCAATCGGTGATAGTTCGAAAGGCAGGATATCGAAAACGTCCACCAAGAAGCAGGCAGTGACGGTTCGGAAAGTAGGATAGACGAACTAGTCAACCACGAAGCAATCGATGATAGTTTGAAAGGCAGGATAGCAAATACGTCCACCGAGAAGCAGCCGGTGACGATTTGGAAAGCAGGATAGATCTACTTGTCAACCGAGAAGCAATCGGTGACAGTTCGAAAGACAGGATCACGAATACGTCCACCCAGAAGCAGGCAGTGACGGTTCGGCAAGTAGGATAGACGAACTAGTCAACCAAGAAGCAATCGGTGATAGTTCGAAAGGCAAGATACAAAATACCTCCACCGAGAAGCAGCCGGTGACGATTTGGAAAGCAGTATAGGCGAACTTGTTAACCGAGAAGCAAACGGTGACAGTTCGAAAGGCGGGATACCGAATACATCCACCGAGAAACCAATGGTGACGGTTCGGAAAGCGGGATAGACGAACTAGTCAACCGAGAAGCAATCGGTGACAGTTCGAAAGGTAGGATCACGTATACGTCGACCAAGAAGCAGGCAGTGACGGTTCGGAAAGTAGGATAGACGAACTAGTCAACCAAGAAGCAATCAGTGATAGTTCGAAAGGTAGGGTACAGAATACGTCCAACGAGAAGCAGCCGGTGACGATTTGGAAAGTAGTATAGACGAACTTGTCAACCGAGAAGCAATCGGTGACAGTTCGAAAGGTAGGATACCGAATACGTCCACCGAGAAACAAATGGTGACGGTTCGGAAAGCGGGATAGACGAACTAGTCAACCGAGAAGTAATCGGTGACAGTTCGAAAGGCAAGATAACAAATACGTCGATCGAGAAGCAGCCGGTGACGATTAGGAAAGTAGGATAGACGAACTAGTCAACCGAGAAGCAATCGGTGACAGTACGGAAGGCAGTTTACCGAATACGTCCACCAAGAAGCAGCCGGTGATGGTTCGAAAAGGTAGGATAGACGAACTAGTTGACCAAGAAGCAACCGGTGACAGTTCGAAAGGCAAGATACCGAATACGTCTACCAAGAAGAAGGCAGTGACGGTTCGGAAAGTAGTATAGACGAACTAGTCAACCAAGAAGCAATCGGTGATAGTTCGAACTGTAGGGTACAGAATACGTCCACCGAGAAGCAGCAGGTGACGATTTGGAAAGCAGTATAAACAAACTCGTCAACCGAGAAGCATTCCATGACAGTACGAATGGCCGGATACCAAATACGTCCAGCGAAAAACAAATGGTGACGGTTCAGAAAGCAGGATAGACGAACTTGTCAACCGAGATGCAATCGGTGACAGTTCGAAAGGCAGGATACCGAATACGTCGATTGAGAAGAAGCCAGTGACGGTTCGGAAAGGCAGGATAGACGAACTAGTCAATCGAGAAGCAAACGGTGACAGTTCGAAAGGCAGGATACCGAATACGTCCACCAAGAAGCCGGCAGTGACGGTTCGGAAAGTAGGATAGGCGAACTAGTCAACCAAGAAGCAATCAGTGATAGTTTGAATGGCAGGATACTGAATACGTCCACCGAGAAGCAGCCGGTGACGATTTGGAAAGTAGGATAGATGAACTTGTCAACCGAGAAGCAATCGGTGAAAGTTCGAAGGGCAGGATACTGAATACGTCCACCAAGAAGCAGGCAGTGATAGTTCGAAAAGTTGGATACACAAATTAGTCCACCGAGAAGCAATCGGTGATAGTTCGAAAGGCGGGATACCGAATACGTCCACCGAGAAGCAGTCGATGACGATTTGGAATGCAGTATAGACGAACTTGTCAACCGAGAAGCAATCGGTGACAGTTCGAAAGGCAGGATTCCGAATACGTCCACCGAGAAACAAATGGTGACGGTTCGGAAAGCAGGATAGACGAACTAGTCAACCGAGAAGCAATCGGTGACAATTCGAAAGGTAGGATACCGAATACGTCGATTGAGAAGAAGCCGGTGACGGTTCGAAAAGGCAGGATAGACGAACTAGTCGACCGAGATGCAATCGATGACAGTTCGAAAGGCAAGATACCGAACATGTCCACCAAGAAGTTGGCAGTGACGGTTCGGAAAGTAGGATAGACGAACTACTCAACCAAGAAGCAATCGGTGATAGTTTGAAAGGCAGGATACCGAATACGACCACCGAGTAGCAGCCGGTGACGATTTGGAAAGCAGTATAGTCGAACTTATCAACCGAGAAGCAATCGGTGATAGTTCGAAAGGCAGGATACCGAATACGTCGATCGAGAAGCAGCCGGTGACGATTAGGAAAGTAGGATAGACGAACTAGTCAACCGAGACGCAATCGGTGACAGTTCGAATGGCAGTTTACCGAATACGTCCACCGAGAAGCAGCCGATGACGGTTCGGAAATGCAGGATAGACGAACTAGTCGACTGAGATGCAATCGGTGACAGTTCGAAAGGCAGGATACCGAATATGTCCACCGAGAAACAAATGGTGACGGTTCGGAAAGTAGGATAAACGAACTAGTCAACCGAGAAGCAATCGGTGACAGTTTAAAAGGCAGGATACCGAATACGACGATCGAGAAGCAACCGGTGACGATTAGGAAAGTAGGATAGACGAACTAGTCAACCGAGAAGCAATCGGTGACAGTTCGAAAGGCAGTTTACCGAATACGTCCACTGAGAAGCAGCCTGTGACGGTGCGGAAAGGCAGGATAGACGAACTAGTCGACCGAGAAGCAATCAGTGACAGTTCGAAAGGTAGGATACTGAATACGTCCACTGAGAAGCAGGCAGTGACGGTTCGGAAAGTAGGATAGACGAACTAGTAGCCCAAGAAGCAATCGGTGATAGTTCAAAAGGCAGGATACCGAATACGTCCACCGAGAAGCTGTCGGTGACGATTTGGAAAGCAGGATAGATGAACTTGTCAACCAAGAAGCAATCAGTGACAATTCGAAAGGCAGGATACCGAATACGTCCACCGAGAAGCTGGCAGTGACGGTTCGGAAAGTAGGATACACAAACTAGTCCACCGAGAAGCAATCGGTGATAGTTCGAAAGGCAGGTTACCGAATACGTCCACCGAGAAACTACCGATGACGATTTGGAAAGCAGTATAGACGAACTTGTCAACCGAGAAGCAATCTGTGACAGTTCGAAAGGTAGGATACCGAATACGACCACCGAGAAACAAATGGTGACGGTTCGGAAAGTAGGATCGACGAACTAGTCAACCGAGAAGCAATGAGTGACTGTTCGAAAGGCAGGATACCGAATACGTTGATCGAGAAGCAGCCGGTGACGATTAGGAAAGTAGGATAGACGAACTTGTCAACTGAGTAGCAATCGGTGACAGTTCGAAAGGCAGTTTACCAAATACGTCCACCGGTAAGCAGCCGGTGATAGTTCAGAAAGGTAGGATAGACGAACTAGTCGACCGAGAAGCAATCAGTGACAGTTCGAAAGGCAGGATACCGAATACGTCCACCAAGAAGCAGGCAATGATGGTTCGGAAAGTAGGATAGATGAACTAGTCAACCAAGAAGCAATTGGTGATAGTTCGAAAGGCAGGATACCAAATACGTCCACCGAGAAGCAGCCGGTGACGATTTGGAAAGCACTATAGACGAACTTGTCAACCGAGAAGCAATCGGTGACAGTTCGAAAGGCAGGATACTGAATACGTCCACTGAGAAACAAATGGTGACGGTTCGGAAAGCGGGATAGACGAACTAGTCAACCGAGAAGCAATCGGTGACAGCTCGAAAGGCAGGATAATGAATACGTCGATCGAGAAGCAGCTGGTGACGATTAGGAAAGTAGGATAGACGAACTAGTCAACCGAGAAGCAATCGGTGACAGTTCGGAAGGCAGTTTACCGAATACGTCCACCGGGAAGCAGCTGGTGACGGTTCGGAAAGGCAGGATAGACGAACTAGTCGACCGAGAAGCAATCAGTGACAGTTCGAAAGGCAGGATACCGAATACGTCCACTGAGAAACAAATGGTGATGGTTCGGAAAGCGGGATAGACGAACTAGTCAATCGAGAAGCAATCGGTGACAGTTCGAAAGGCAGGATAACGAATACGTCGATCGAGAAGCAGCCGGTGACGATTAGGAAAGTAGGATAGACGAACTAGTCAACCGAGAAGCAATCGGTGACAGTTCGGAAGGCAGTTTACCAAATATGTCTGCCGAGAAACGGCCGGTGACGGTTCGGAAAGGCAGGATAGACGAACTAGTCAACCAAGAAGCAATCGGTGATAGTTCGAAAGGAAGGATACCGAATACGTCCACCGAGAAGCAGCCGGTGATGATTTGGAAAGCAGTATAAACGAACTCGTCAACCGAGAAGCATTCGATGACAGTACGAAAGCCAGGATACCAAATACGTCCACCGAAAAACAAATGGTGACGGTTCAGAAAGCAGGATAGACGAACTAGTCAACCGAGAAGCAATCGGTGACAGTTCGAAAGGTAGGATACCGAATACATCGATCGAGAAGAAGCTGGTGACGGTTCGAAAGGGAAGATAGACGAACTAGTCGTCCGAGAAGCAATCGGTGACAGTTCGAAAGGCAGGATACCGAACACGTCCACCAAGAAGCCGGTAGTGACGGTTCGGAAAGTTGGATAGACGAACTTGTCAACCAAGATGCAATCGGTGATAGTTTGAAAGGCAGGATACCGAATACGTCCTCCGAGAAACAGCCGGTGACGATTTGGAAAGTAGGATAGATGAACTTGTCAACCGAGAAGCAATCGGTGACAGTTCGAAGGGCAGGATACCGAATACGTCCACTAAGAAGCAGGCAGTGACGGTTCGAAAAGTTGCATACACAAACTAGTCCACCGAGAAGCAATCGGTGATAGCTCGAAAGGCAGGATACCAAATACGTCCACCGAGAAGCTGTCGATGACGATTTGGAAAGCAGTATAGACGAACTAGTCAACCGAGAAGCAATCGGTGACAGTTCGAAAGTTTGGATACCGAATACGTCCACCGAGAAACAAATGGTGACGGTTCGGAAAGCAGGATAGACGAACTAGTCAACCGAGAAGCAACCGGTGACAGTTCGAAAGGCAGGATACCGAATACGTCGATCGAGAAGAAGCCGGTGACGGTTCGAAAAGGCAGGATAGACGAACTAGTCGACCGAGATGCAATCAATGACAGTTAGAAAGGCAGGATATCGAACACGTCCACCAAGATGCAGGCAGTGACGGTTCGGAAAGTAGGATAGACGAACTACTCAACCAAGAAGCAATCGGTGATAGTTTGAAAGGCAGGATACCGAATACCTCCACCGCGTAGCAGCCGGTGACGATTTGGAAAGCAGGATAGATGAACTTGTCAACCGAGAAGCAATCGGTGACAGTTCTAGAGGTAGGATAACGAATACGTCCACCGAGAAACAAATGGTGACGGTTCGGAAAGCAGGATAGATGCACTAGTCAACCGAGAAACAATCGGTGACAGTTCGAAAGGCAGGATACCGAATACGTCCACCAAGAAGTAGGCAGTGGTGGTTCGGAAAGTTGGACACACAAACTAGTCCACCGAGAAGCAATCGGTGATAGTTCAAAAGGCAGGATACCGAATACGTCGATCAAGAAGCAGCCGGTGACGATTTGGAAAGTAGGATAGACGAACTAGTCAACCGAGAAGCAATCGGTGATAGTTCGAAAGGCAGTTTACCGAATACGTGCACAAAGAAGTAGCCAGTGACGGTTCGGAAAGGCTGGATAGACGAACTAGTCGACTGAGAAGCAATCGGTGATAGTTCGAAAGGCAGGATACCGAAAACGTCCACCAAGAAGCAGGCAGTGACGGTTCGGAAAGTAGGATAGACGAACTAGTCAACCACGAAGCAATCAGTGATAGTTTGAAAGGCAGGATACCAAATACGTCCACCGAGAAGCAGCCGGTGACGATTTGGAAAGGAGGATAGATCTACTTGTTAACCGAGAAGCAATCGGTGATAGTTCGAAAGGCAGGATCACGAATACGTCCACGAAGAAGCAGGCAGTGACGGTTCGGAAAGTAGGATAGAGGAACTATTCAACCAAGAAGCAATCGGTGATAGTTGGAAAGGCAAGATACAGAATACGTCCACCGAGAAGCAGTAGGTGACGATCTGGAAAACAGTATAGACGAACTTGTCAACCAAGAAGCAATCGATGATAGTTCGAAAGGTAGGATGCCGAATACGTCCACCGAGAAACAAATGGTGACGGTTTGGAAAGCGGGATAGGCGAACTAGTCAACCGGGAAGCAATCAGTGATAGTTCGAAAGGCAGGATAACGAATACGTCGATCAGGAAGCAGCTGGTGACGATTAGGAAAGTAGGATAGACAAACTAGTCAACCAAGAAGCAATCGGTGACAGTTCGGAAGGCATTTTACCGAATACGTCCACCGAGAAACAAATGGTGACGGTTCGGAAAGCAGGATAGACAAACTAGTCAACCGAGAAGCAATCGGTGACAGTTCGAAAGGCAGGTTACCGAATACGTCCACCGTGAAGCAACCGATGACAGTTCAACAAGGCAGGATAGAAGAACTAATCGACCGAGAGGCAATCGGTGACAGTTCGAAAGGCAGGATACCGAATACGTCCAGCAAGAAGCAGGCAGTGACGGTTCGGAAAGTAGGATAGACGAACTAGTCAACCAAGAAGCAATCGGTGATTGTTCGAAAGGCAGGATACCGAATACATCCACTGACAAGCAGCCAGTGACGATATGGAAAGCAGTATAGACGAACTTGTCAACCGGGAAGCAATCGGTGACAGTTCGAAGGGCAAGATACCGAATACGTCCACCGAGCAACATATGGTGACAGTTCGGAATGCAGGATAGACGAACTAGTCAACCGAGAAGCAATCGGTGACAGTTCGAAAGGCAGGATATCAAATACCTCGATCGAGAAGAAGCCGGTGACGGTTCGGAAAGGTAGGATTGACAAACTAGTCGACCGAGAAGCATTCAGTGACAGTTAGAAAGGTAGGATGCCAAACACATCCACCAAGAAGCAGGCAGTGACGGTTCGGAAAGTAGGATAGACGAACTAGTCAACCAAGAAGCAATCGGTGATAGTTTGAAAGGCAAGATAGCGAATACGTCCACCGAGAAGCAGCCGGTGACGATTTGGAAAGCAGGATAGATGAACTTGTCAAGCGAGAAGCAATCAGTGATAGATCGAAAGGCAAGATAACGAATACGTCCACCAAGAAGCAGGCAGTGATGGTTTAGAAAGTAGGATAGACGAACTAGTGAACCAAGAAGCAATCGGTGATAGTTCGAAAGGCACGATACCAAATATGTCCACCGAGAAGCAGCCGGTGACGATTAGGAAAGTAGGATAGACGAACTAGTCAACCGAGAAGCAATCGGTGACAGTTCAAAAGGCAGTTTACCGAATACGTCCACCGAGATGCAACCGGTGACGGTTCAGAAAGGCAGGATAGACGAACTAGTCGACCGAGAGGCAATCGGTGACAGTTCGAAAGGCAGGATACCGAATACGTCCACCAAGAAGCAGTCAGTGACGGTTCGGAAAGTAGGATAGATGAACTAGTCAACCAAGAAGCAATCGGTGATTGTTAGAAAGGCAGGATACCGAATACGTCCACCGAGAAGCAGCCAGTGACGATTTGGAAAGCAGTATCGACGAACTAGTCAACCGAGATGCAATCGGTGACAGTTCGATGGGCAGGATACCGAATACATCCACCGGGAAACAAATGGTGACGGTTCGAAAAGCAGGATAGACGAACTAGTCAACCGGGAAGCAATCAGTGACAGCTCGAAAGGCAAGATATCGAATACCTCGATCGAGAAGAAGCCGGTGACGGTTCGGAAAGGCAAGATTGACAAACTAGTCGACTGAGAAGCATTCAGTGACAGTTAGAAAGGCAGGATGCCAAACACGTCCACCAAGAAGCAGGCAGTGACGGTTCGGAAAGTAGGATAGACGAACTAGTCAACCAAGAAGCAATCGGTGATAGTTTGAAAGGCAGGATAACGAATACGTCCACCGAGAAGCAGCCGGTGACGATTTGGAAAGCAGGATAGATGAACTTGTCAAGCGAGAAGCAATCGGTGACAGTTCGAAAGGCAAGATAACGAATACGTCCACCAAGAAGCAGGCAGTGATGGTTCGGAAAGTAGGATAGACGAACTAGTCAACCAAGAAGCAATCGGTGATAGTTCGAAAGGCACGATACCAAATATGTCCACCGAGAAGCAACCGGTGACGATTAGGAAAGTAGGATAGACGAACTAGTCAACCGAGAAGCAATCGGTGACAGTTCAAAAGGCAGTTTACCGAATACGTCCACCGAGATGCAACTGGTGACGGTTCAGAAAGGCAGGATAGACGAACTAGTCGACCGTGAGGCAATCGGTGACAGTTCGAAAGGCAGGATACCGAATACGTCCACCAAGAAGCAGTCAGTGACGGTTCAGAAAGTAGGATAGACGAGCTAGTCAACCAAGAAGCAATCGGTGATTGTTAGAAAGGCAGGATACTGAATACGTCCATCGAGAAGCAGCCAGTGACGATTTGGAAAGCAGTATAGACGAACTAGTCAACCGAGATGCAATCGGTGACAGTTCGAAGGGAAGGATACCGAATACGTCCACCGGGAAACAAATGGTGACGGTTCGAAAAGCAGGATAGACGAACTAGTCAACCGGGAAGCAATCGGTGACAGCTCGAAAGGCAAGATATCGAATACCTCGATCGAGAAGAAGCCGGTGACGGTTCGGAAAGGCAGGATTGACAAACTAGTCGACCGAGAAGCATTCAGTGACAGTTAGAAAGGTAGGATGCCAAACACGTCCACCAAGAAGCAGGCAGTGACGGTTCGGAAAGTAGGATAGACGAACTAGTCAACCAAGAAGCAATCGGTGATAGTTTGAAAGGCAGGATAACGAATACGTCCACCGAGAAGCAGCCGGTGACGATTTGGAAAGCAGGATAGATGAACTTGTCAAGCGAGAAGCAATCGGTGACAGTTCGAAAGGCAAGATAACGAATACGTCCACCAAGAAGCAGGTAGTGACGGTTCGGAAAGTAGGATAGATGAACTAGTCAACCATGAAGCAATCGGTGACAGTTCGAAAGGCAGGATACCGAATACGTCCACCGAGAAACAAATGGTGACTGTTCGGAAAGCAGGATAGATGAACTAGTCAACCGAGAAGCAATCGGTGATAGTTCAAAAGGCAGGATACCGAATACGACGATCGAGAAGCAGCCGGTGACGATTAGGAAAGTAGGATAGACGAACTAGTCAATTGAGAAGCAATCGGTGACAGTTCGAAAGGCAGTTTACCGAATACGTCCACCTAGAAGCAGCCTTTGACGGTGCAGAAAGGCAAGATAGACGAACTAGTCGACCGAGAAGCAATCGGTGACAGTTCGAAAGGCAGGATACCGAATACGTCCACGAAGAAGCTGGCAGTGACGGTTCGGAAAGTAGGATAGATGAACTAGTCAACCAAGAAGCAATCAGTGATAGTTCAAAAGGTAGGATACCGAATACGCCCACCAAGAAGCTGTCGGTGATGATTTGGAAAGTAGGATAGATGAACTTGTCAACAAAGAAGCAATCGGTGACAGTTCGAAAGGCAAGATGCCGAATACGTCCACTAAGAAGCAGGCAGTGACGGTTCGGAAAGTAGGACACACAAACAAGTCTACCGAGAAGCAATCGGTGATAGTTCGAAAGGCAGGATACCGAATACGTCCACCGAGAAGCAGCCGATGACGATTTGGAAAGCAGTATAGACGAACTTGTCAACCGAGAAGCAATCGGTGACAGTTCGAAAGGCAGGATATCGAATACGTCCACCGAGAAACAAATGGTGACGGTTCGAAAAGCAGTATAGACGAACTTGTCAACCGAGAAGCAATCGGTGACAGTTCGAAAGGCAGGATATCGAATACGTCCACCGAGAAACAAATGGTGACGGTGCGGAAAGGCAGGATAGACGAACTAGTCGACCGAGAAGTAATCGGTGACAGTTCGAAAGGCAGGATACCGAATACGTCCACCAAGAAGCCGGAAGTGACGGTTCGGAATGTTGGATAGACGAACTATTCAACCAAGAAGCAATCAGTGATAGTTTAAAAGGCAGGATACCGAATACGTCCACCGAGAAGCTGTCGGTGACGATTTGGAAAGCAGGATAGATGAACTTGTCAACCGAGAAGCAATCGGTGACAGTTCGAAAGGCATGATACCGAATACTTCCACCAAGAAGCAGGCAATGACGGTTCGGAATGTAGGATACAAAAACTAGTCCACTGAGAAGCAATAAGTGATAGTTTGAAAGGCAGGATACCGAATACGTCCACCGAGAAGCAGCCGATGACTATTTGGAAAGCAGTATAGACGAACTTGTCAACCGAGAAGCAATCAGTGACAGTTAGAAAGGCAGGATACCAAATACGTCTACCGAGAAACAAATGGTGACGGTTCGGAAAGCAGGATAGACGAACTAGTCAACCGAGAAGCAATCAGTGACTGCTCGAAAGGCAGGATTCCGAATACGTTGATCGAGGAGCAGCCGGTGACGATTAGGAAAGTAGGATAGACGAACTAGTCAACCGAGAAGCAATCAGTGACAGTTCGAAAGGCAGTTTACCGAATACGTCCACCGAGAAGCAGCCGATGATGGTTCGGAACGGTAGGATAGACGAACTAGTTGACCGAGAAGCCATCGGTGACAGTTCGAAAGGCAAGATACCGAATACGTCCACCAAGAAGCAAGCAGTGACGGTTCGGATGGTAGGATAAACGAACTAGTCAACCAAGAAGCAATCGGCGATAGTTCGAAAGGCAGGATACCAAATACGTCAATCGAGAAGCAGCCGGTGACGATTTGGAAAGCAGGATAGACGAACTTGTCGATCGTGAAGCAATCGGTGACAGTTCGAAAGGCAGGACACCGAATACGTCCATCGAGAAGCAGCCGATGACGATTCAGAAAGCAGGATAGACGAACTAGTCAACCGAGAAGCAATCGGTGACAGTTCGAAAGGTAGGATACCAAATACGTCGATCGAGAAGCAGTCGGTGACGATTAGAAAAGTAGGATAGACGATCTAATCAACCGAGAAGCAATCGGTGATAGTTCGAAAGGCAGGATACCGAATACGTCCACTGAGAAGCAAATGGTGACGGTTCGAAAAGCAGGATAGGCGAACTTGTCCACCGAGAAGCAATTGGTGATAGTTCGAAAGGCAGGATACCGAATCCGTCCACCGAGAAGAAGCCGATGACGATTCTAAAAGCCGGATAGACGAACTAGTCAACCGAGAAGCAATCAGTGACAGTTCGAAAGGCAGGATAACGAATACGTCCACCATGAAGCAAGCGGTGACGGTTTGGAAAGGCAGGATAGACGAACTAGTCGACCGAGAAGCACTCAGTGATAATTCGAAAGGTAGGATACTGAATACGTCCATCGAGAAGCAGCCGGTGACGATTCGGAAAGCAGGATAGACGAACTAGTCAACCGAGAAGCAATCGGTGACAGTTCGAAAGGCAGGATACTGAATACGTCCACCGAAAATCAGCTGGTGACGATTCAGAAAGCAGGATAGACGAACTAGTCAATCGAGAAGCTATCGATGATAGTTTGAAAGGCAGGATACCGAATACGTCCACCGAGAAGCAGCCGTTGACGATTCGAAAAGCAGGATAGACGCACTAGTCAACCGAGAAGCAATCGGTGATAGTTCGAATGGCAGGATATCCAAGGAGGGCAGCTGACGAGATACCGATATCAAGAGAATAATACCAAAAGGCAGCTGACATGCCCCTGGTAATAGGAAAAAAATACCAAATGGCAGCTGACATGCCCTTGGTATCAGAATGCTAGGGATATTGCTAAAAGAGAAGAACAATGGAAGCTAGGGGCATGGATAACCGGTTTGGCCAATGGTGATCCGCTAGAAAACACTTGCGTGTGGACGCATTCTGAATTATGACTGCCTTAGTTGTTCGCTGTGTGACCGCTTTGTGTTGTTCACTGGATGACGGCTGATCTGGATAAACTGTTGCTTTGGTTCTGCACTGATATTCGCTGCATGGCTGGCTTAAGGGTTTCACGAGGGCATTGTTGCCTCCTTGAGGAAGACAGTCTTGATGGATATTTCTGTCATCTCTAGGTTCACTGTTGTGTCACAGGCTGACTTCTGGGGAGTTGGACTTTGGCATTGGACTGTTGACTGTGCTCTCTTTTGCTGATTAAGGGAGTATGGATATCTTGACTTTGCTCTAATGTCAGAGGCTTAGTGCTATTGTTGTCCTCACTTTTGCGCTCGAGCTATGGAGCAGACAACATGTTTTGAATGAAGATACTGTCCCAAGTAGGGTCAACCAACAGGACAGCTGACATGCCCCTGGTTGATAGGGAAGGCTATCACCACAAAGGCAGCTGACATGCCCCTGGTGTACGATATCCTCTGCTAGGTCTTTGGCTGAAGAGCAGCTGACATGTCCCTAGTTTGGGACCTAGCGGGACCTTACAAAGTGGACAAGTGGTAATCCATGCAAGCATGATGGTGTTATGTTGTTTCTTCTCTCAGAATGAAGTTGGAACGCTAATCATGCCTGCTATGTGAAGAGCGGAAGACCTCGGTTCACCAAACACTACCCAGACTTCTAGGCTGTTGGTGGCTCTCTGGGGTGGATTATTCAGTAGGTTAGGCTTCGTGCCAAACTCTCGGGGACTTAGACCTACTTTTTAGTTTTTGACTTATTTCTTTTCTCCCACTTAGGCTTATAGGCTCACTCTAACCCTGGCTTGGTGGTAATTGGCATCCAAATTTAGAGGGAGCTGCTGGGATTTTATGTAAGGGGTGGCTAGTCCCTTAGACTGCTTGGATTTCATGCAAGGGGTGGCTAGTCCCTTGGGCTGCTAGGATCTTTGGGATGCTTGCTTCGACTCCTCCCCAAGGCAAGTGGTAGGGATAGAGTTGGCCTACTTGCCTCTCTCTGTTAGGGCTAGCTTCTGTCTTCGCCTTTTGTCTTCTTATTTCTTTTATGCCCTTGTGGATATTTTTAATTTTTTTTCATTTTGGCTCACACACTCATGCTCGCTCCTAACAGTTTATCTCCCTCTGGAGGTGTAAGTCCCTGTGGGAGTTTGGACACTTCGTCTAACCATGTTTAGATGGTGGCTCCCTCACTAGCTAGAATGTCTAGGTAGTGACAACTGAAGAGGTGTAGACCCTTCTCAAGCAGGCTAGCTATTTCGATTCTCGTCATCGGGATGAGATGCTGATGCTTTATGTATGGATGGATGCGGTTATGGATGCTTAAGTTACTGAGTGCGCAAGAAAATAAAAGGACGAATGTTATGGATTAGATGCACTTGAATCATTGATTATTTTGAAATATGCATGCATGATGGAATAGGGGATGATGCACGATACACAAAAGGATGCTTTGCAAGGCGAGGATACACGCCTTCTGTTCATTGGTAGTTTCTTCGGATAACAAGTGTTGCCACGCTCAGATAGCTCGACGCTGTCCATGTCTTTGAGGATTGCTGCGCCTCTAGGATAGACTTGCTTGATGATGTAGGGACCATGCGAGGTTAGGTCGGAATTCGTCTCGACCGTCCGGGAGATGTATGGCTCACAAAACTGGATCGTCTGATGTAAATTTTGACCCCTCTGGAGCATTGTCGTGAGGCTGGAATTCAAGTGTGTTGCCATCTTCCAAGTCATCATCCTCTTCTTCATAAGTGATGAGCTTTGACAGGACTTCTTCTTTGAATGTTGGATTGGCAACGTCGAAGGAGAGCATGTACTATGCTTTCTGTGCCTGATGGTTCCTTATTGGTGACAATGGCTTTGCTAAATGACCTTTGGCTCTTGGACCATGAGATTTGCTGACTGACCAGGTTGATTTGTTGCTTCGACTTCTGGTGCTTTTTGATGTACAAAGAAGTGATACTACTGGCGGCTACCCTACTGCTAGCTGATGGGAACGATGCTGCCTGGCTTTCCTCTTGAGCTTAACTCAAGGTCCTTTCCTTTGGCCGATAACTGCTCTTAAGGCGGTAGTTCTAGGTCACTGACTTGCTCTTTGACTGAATTTCTCTGCCTCTAGCTATTGTCCAAGGCTTGGTGTGACTGCACTTATGGCTCTGCTAGCACGACTGCTTGTAGGACTATCACTGCGAGGATCACTATTGGAGTGGTGACTGATGCTGTCGAAGCGACTTCCGACGGCTGAGGCTGTGATTGCACCATCTGACATTGACTCTTTTCAACAGTAGCTTGACTCTGATTGGGATCAAGTACCCCTACATTGACAAAGTTAGTGGGATCCAATGAAATAAAAAATCTGATTGTACCTCTTGGAGTGCGACTATCCGCTTTCGTGCAGCTATCGCTCGTAGCTTGATCCCTCGAGCTCTCGCTTTTCTTCCTCCTGGATTGGCTCAAAGATTCCTTGGCCGTGTCGCTCGAGTGGTGTTCTTTCCTTGTATTCCCATTTGCGACAAACATTTTGGATCATCCGAAGGGGGTTGTTACGAACGGTCAGGTAACTGACACACTCGAGGGACGGAATGAAACTGATTGGCTCGAGGGGGTCTAGATAGACAGGATATGGATAAGAAGTTGAACAAGAGGCTGGATAAGATGTTGGAATAGAGACTAGACAAAACACGGGACAATATACTGAATGGGAGATCGGACAGGGTTCTAAGAAAGAGATTGGACAATGGATCGGGTAGGATTCTGGACAAGAGATGAGACGAGAATCTAGGTATGAGGTTGGACTTGAGATTAGATAGGATTCTGGACAAGAGGTTGGACAAGCGATTGGATAGGATTCTGGACAAGAGATTGGATAAGAATTTCGGTAAAAGGTTGGATCGGAGATTGGATAGGATTTTAGGTAAGAGATGGGACAGGAGATTGGATAGGATTCTGGACAAGAGATTGGACAAAAATCTCGGTAAAAGGTCAGACTGGAGATTGGATAGGATTTTAGGTAAGAGGTGGGACAAGATAAGGAAGCCAATGGATGGCACAGAATGCGTGGTTGGCGAGCGGTCAGCCGTATCATGTGGATGGCTGACTCGGAACCGGCATGGATCAGATGATAAAAGGAGTAGGGCAGGTCCTACCCCCAGTATAGATCAGATTAGAGGGGTCTACTATAGATGTCGTAGACCCAGAAGCAAGGAGGAAATGGATTCCTGAGGCCCCAACGTCCGCTGAGTTGTCATGAGCAGGCATGGGCTGGTTGACAATGTTGACATGAGCCGGTGGTACTTGTGCCTGTGTAGGTGGTGGTGTAAGTGCAGTGTGTGCCTCCTGAGTGTTGATGACAATGGCTCCTTTGTCGATCAAATTTTGGACAACGTCTCGGAGAGTGTGGCAATTATCAGTTGAACGTCCCGAAGCTCGATGATAATCGCAGTACGCATTTGCGTCATACCACTTTGGGAGTGGGTTCGGTGGTGGACGCGAATCCAGGAGTCGCAGAAGCGACACAATCTGAGGGAATAAGGCACTCAATGGTCTATCAAGCGGTGTGAAGTCACTTTCAGTGTGACGACCGCGCCTCTGCTTAAGTTGTTGTCCTTGTCGAGCCAGTGGGACGTGATGCACTGGTTCGACAGTGGAGTGCACGTATGTGATGTGTGGAGAACTAGATGTAGGTGCATAAACTAACTGATTCTGGTTTGGTTGGTTCACCACATTGACGGGCGTGGCGGTTGACCCTACGTATGCAACTGTGGGCTTGGGAGGATCCCGCCTCTTAGGGTAACTGGCGCAGTGCCGTTGCGAGTGCTGCTGCTCGCCTGGTGATCCGGGGATGCGGCTTGTTTGGCAAATGTGGCGAGCGTGGGAAAGCTACCACTGTGGAGGGAGCTCTCCACGAGCGCACCTGCCTGAATCAAGGATGGGAAGATTGTGACTGGTTGAATGCTCAACAGAGCCCCAACATCCGGCTGTGCTCCTCGGATAATGATCTCGATAGACTCTTCGTTGGAAGGCCTATCCTTTACTTGTGATGCAAGTGCACGCCAGTGGCCGACATACTCCCCGAACGGCTCATTGGGCTTCTGTTTTGTGGCGACGAGGTCCTCCCACTTTGGGACCAAGTCGAGATTAAAGCCATACTGGTCCATGAACGCCTGCGAGAGGTCGCTCCAAGTCTCGATTGAGCCCATGTCAAGCGACGTAAACCACTTGAGGGCTGGACCAGTGAGACTCTTTTGAAAGAGGCAGATTAGTAGCCTCTCGTCAGCCTAAAGCTGAGCGAGATCTCTGCAATATGCCCAAAGGTGTGAAATAGGGCAACCCTTTCCGTTTATACTTCTCGAAATCCGAGATTTGGAATTACGATGGGAGTGTCGCCTCTGGGAAGTAACAGAGGTCTCGGAATCCGTAGGGTTGGCGATCGCTTCCCTGCACTTGTCGAAGTGCCTTCTTAAAGTCACCTACGCTAGCAAGGAGGGCGTTTGGAGCTACTGCCGATGAGGGTGATGCAGTAGGGGGAAGAGCCGCATATGTCGTGTGGGTCACACTTGAGTGCTCCTCTGGATCCACCATCATGCCACCTGGTGCTGCAGCGTGATGGCTGGCATATCCGTGCAAGAGTGCAGAGTGTGGTTGTGGAATTGATGGTGCTTGGACTTGATAGTGTGCAAAAGAAGGATGAACAGCAAATTGTGTGGCAGTGGGTGCTGAGTGTGGGAGTAACAGCTACTATAGTGGTACAGCGCTAGGCTGTAAGCTATGATAATGCTGCACTCCTACCAACCCGAGGGGTTGACCACCAGATGTTGGAGTTGAACGCTATGCCATGAGGTGATGTGTCTGGGCTAGTGGTGTCACACCTAATGTGGGTGTAGTGAGGAGTTGGGGTGAAGGCTGAAGTGGTGGTGTCGATGGCTGGAACACCGGAGCAGGCTGCTGGGGAGCCTCAGGAATATTAGGATCGACAGTGGACTGGATGGAAAAGGTCATGCTCTCAATCTTTTGAGTGAGAGCCAGCAGACATTCTGCCTGCGTGGTAGGGGATCCCTCAGGGATGGTAAGGGATGGGACAGTCAAAGGTTTCGGAGTCACAAATGGGATGGAAGTAGGTTGCCTTGGAGACAAGGAATCTACGAGAGGGGTTGCCACAGTAGGCAGAGCGCCAAAAGAGAAGGATCCCTGAGGTGGTGGGGCCATCAGTGATACATCTGGAACCCGAGCTGGGGTCACTGAGTTGGACTCAGTGCCTGGCTCCAGACTGGCCGGGGTTAAGGGATGTCTGACAAGACAGGGGACAGAACCTCCGTGATGCACGAAGGGGACAAAAGGAATGGTTGGAGACACAGCAAGGGTAGGAGGGACTGCAAAGGAGGTGCCCTCGGGAACAACAGCGGCAGGAAGAGACTCACTAGTACGCTGGGCCATAGTTGACCGGGAACGGGTGAGAATCGGGCTACGGTGGCAAACAAAGGGATGAATCCTAGGACGAGCTATTATCAATATGACAAATAGCTCAGGAAAAGATGATCAGCAACGATGTGTCGCAATCAAGGGAGCCAAGGCAAGAATGCTCGAGCTGTGGCTAAGGAACTCACGCTCTACTACCTGTAAAAGAGAAAACTGGCTGGGGTTAAAACCAGCGACCAAATGTAGTTTGTTATGGTGGCGTGAATGGCATTCATGCACATGGATGCAACTAACATGCCCTCTCTCACTAGCTAAGTGTTTCCAAGAAGGTCGTCTACTCCGGGATCACACATGGGTAAATAGGTCTCCGACTAAGGCTAGAAAGTAAAGGTCCCCGCTCTAAATCCTGGCCAGAGCACAGGTAGTGAGTGAGTGGTGCGTTGGGGGCCTCGTCTCCTGCAGTAGCATATAGGTGTACCCTCTACTAACAACGACACGACCCCACATAAGGGGGGACAAACTGGCAACACGTTCTACGCCAAAGCTATAAAACGATTACCAGAATTGCCCTTCGTAGACTGTAGGTGGACTCAGGGGAGAAGAATGCATGCCCTATATGCTTAATCATGCAATATACTTTAATGTCTTTTACTTGCATTTTATTAACCAGGGGGAGAGTTTGATTTGGTCTCTAGTTTTGCCTTATTAATTGTTCTCTGA